>JAMKCH010023790.1:0-27065 GCA_023653785.1 Ophioderma brevispina
CGGTCAAACATGTTTCATGCCATAGGAATCAAGCTCCGGTGTGTGTTTTCTTGTGTTAAACGCTATTTCAGTCGTCTGCTGAATAAATGTCGCCGGCGACATTAATTATAAAAAATCGTTCTGTTTACCTATAAGGATGCTGATTTGGTCTTAAACATTTCAGTTGAGGGCTAATGTATATAAAAGCTTTACAACAATGCAAAAATATCAATTTTGAAAATGGTGAGGGCGCACTATTTTTCAAATGTGCCAGTGTCTCTTTAAGTCTTTAGAGTATAACCTTTCAAGGTGCCAGCGTCACCACCTTCGTTGCAGAGATTTAAATGAGGACCATTGTCAGATACGAAGAACATTATGGTATTCGAATCCAACTTAAGCCGCTTCACTTCGTCCATTACTTCGCCAACTGCCCAGGACATTTCACGAATATCATCACCGTATCTACCTATTCAGTAATTACAAAGAGAAAAAATAATAGTAATAAGATTAAAATGGTCACAGACTATAAAATATAAAGTGACATGCAATATGCACTGTATTTAAATTAGGTGTTTAAGAAAATATGCACAAAATAGAGTATTTAGCTTTCTACAAATGTTTTAATTGCTAAGCACATTCGACTCAGACACATAATCCAAATGTACGTGGTCAGTTGATACGTTGTTCTGTGGTGAAGTTGTATGGACAAAAATGGTGATTTGACTTACGTTTAAACGCCAAACACGCAATTTAAAGAGATACGTTTGTCCTGCATTATTATGTGATAAACACCATAGAATCATTTTTGATAGAGGGCAATGGGAAAATATAAATTTCAAAATTTATTTTCATATAAGGCCAAAAAAAAACAAGTTTGTCTCAGAAGAAATGTGAAAAATGCTAATGCGAAATGCGTTTTTTTTTATAGAAAAATGCTAATGCTAAATGCGGGTTTGGTTTTTTTTTTTAATGCATTTTGGCCCACTTTTTTTCATTTTTTTTTTCCTGAATTTTTTTACAAAAAAAATTTAAAGTAAGTAAAACCTAAAAAAAAATTATGCGGTCAAAAAGCAATTTTAAACCTTATGCGCGCGGTCTTCTGAGACAAACTTGTTTTTTTTCCTGGCCTTAAATTGAGTCGCCACTGCAATAATCATGTTCAAGAGCATGGATTAACTTCCAGATAATGCAATCCCACTATAGCATGAAAACATTGTTTGAGGAATGAGCTGAAGACATGGTGACAATAGCCTGAAGTCTCAGTTCACCATTGTGCAACAGTCCAAAAAACTATGCCGAGATTCATGAAAATAACAAGAAAGTCATTTTGTGGAGAAACCAGACCATTTTAACACACCAGTAGCGTGCGCAAAGCCGAGGGACCCCTTAGTCGGTCAGTTGGGTGGGAGGCACACATCTCATAGTTGTTTTAAATATGAGAAAACGATTCTGCAGTATCGGTTTTGTGCAAATTCTAGCAAAACTCGTAATATCGTCGTGTGAGTATAGGAAGGTCGTAGTTGCAATAGCTGCCATTTGTCAGAATTCCAATCAAAATACTATTATGTCAAGTCTTTGGTCAATGACTCTTGAAATGGTTCTCCAGGCGACACAGTCGCTTGAAGTTCCATTATGGATAATATCACCTTTCAACTAAAAATTACAATCAATTCTATCGATTACTATAGATTTTTATTTATGATTAACATACCTCGTATTGATGTACCGGCAAAACCATCTGTATTAAACAAGCTAACGTGTGCTTGAGCAAGGGCGAAGTACAAGAAAAACGGACGTTTGTTTTTTTCGACTTATTTGTATGAATTCTTTCGCATTTTCTACAAATTTTCTGGTTAACTGCCCGCTGTGAGAGAATGGTTGTTGGACAATGGTGGCGTTGTTGTATAAAGCACAGAAAAAAGGATTCGGACTAGGCAAATGGATCTGAATAACAAATAATACAAATTCATTACTGAGTACAAGGTGTATCAGAAAATGGTGCTACAAATTCTTTTTAGAAATTATGGAAGTATAATTGGCGACACCATATTTTTGCGGCCTCCGGCCTCGTTCTTCCACTTAAAATAATGGTATCGCATTGGTTTCAATTCGTCGTAAAGAGAGTACCGGTGTGGCAGGAGATATGGTCCCCCGGGCTCACAGTCCGGGAACAATGGTGAACAATAGGGCAATCGATTCAGTTGACTCTTCACGCAACATTAGTTTCACGCTTTATTCCGTTGTCGTCTATGGAGCCCGGACTATGATACCTGCCGGACTATGATTACTTTCACACCGGTTCCCCAAACCATACCTTTATTCTCTTAACCCTCGTCTTACCCAAGGAGGGGGGGGGGGTGGTGAACTTCGCTCCGGTGCGCTAAAATGCCAAAAACTTCATCGATCTCTCATCCTTTCCGGTCATTTTAGCGAAAAAAATGTTAAGGTACCACCTTCACCGGGGTTAGGGTAGGCCGTCAAAGTCGAAGGGTAGGTGGGTGGTTGCCCACCCCAAGGAATTTTAACTGGTCCTCTAGATTATGTGAAAACTAAGCATATTGGCATTGGGAGCATTTTGAGCTGAAAATCGCATGAAAATCCGATATTCCGGCGTTTTGTTTGCGCAAAATTGGATTTTCGCCTATTTTCTGTGGAAAATGCCAATTTTTTTTGCCGACTCGCGGAATTGAATTACGTCATTGTCACCGGGCCATACTAGGTATGTGGTACTTATTTTGGTATCAATGGAAATAGGAGGACGCATAAGCATCCACTGGTATCAAAATCATAAGACTCAGGTGCTTTATAACGATTCTCGAGGGGGTTGTAACCACCCTCCCCCCCCCCCCCCCTTGGTAAACCGTGTTACAAAAAATGCTTGGTTAGAACGAGGGTTAATTGAACCGAGAGAGTACGAAGCTGCTCTGCATTTGACGTATTTTGAAGTGTGATGCGCTCGCGTCAACACTTGCGTTTTTGCAACCTTTCGCGTGCGCCTGCCAATGTTTCGTCTCGTTGCGTATGTTCTTTGAGATCAACATGTTGTTCGTAAATTTCTCACTGGGTACTCATGGTAGTGACAGTCCTTTCTTGTTGTATTTAAGGTATAAGGATCATGAAAATCTATCGACATATATGCGGAAAAATATTTAAAATTTTTTATTCCTGTCAGTTCATAAATGTTTTGGGCGTGTCGCCAATTCCATTTCGTTCTTAGAGTTGCCTACTTCACGCCAAATCAACACAAATAGAAATTCTATGTAACGATACCAGATCAGCTTAAGCCTTAAGGCCATTAATTAAAATGCCCCTTTCTCACGAACACAAAACTGCAAGGCAAATGCACTGAATAAATCCAAACAACCAAACTTGAACAAACCCTTAAGCCTTCAACATAATAAAAAGACATGATAGGAATAATTATTGCCCGCCAAAGTTCTTTTAACACGCACTAAGGGTATTTCTAAAATCTGATACTTTACATTATTCGCCTTCCAAGAAAAATGCCTGATGACGTCTTTGGTCAAGAACTTCTCTAATACACGAGTTTGGCCACTCATAACTAACTACAATATTTAACGGGGTCACGTTTTTAGTCCGACAGGGACGTCGCTAGCCTACCGTCGCTAGTCCGAAACGTCGCTATCCCGAACACCAGAAAATTCCTATCTTTAGGGGTGCTTTCATTTCCGAAAACCATTTTTGGTTCGCTAGAGTCGAAAAAAAAGGTCGCGTAGTCCGAATTATTAAAAACATTCATCATTGCCGAACATGCGCTAGTCAGAAATTTAAATCTGAAAAGCACTGCGCTAGTCCGAAATTATATGCGGACTACTGCCATTGTTTTTATATCAGCATGAAAAACACTTCGTTAGTCCGAATTGAAAATGGGTGCGTTAGTCCGAACTCTGAAAAAACAAGTCGCGAGTCCCGAACATGTATTCGGACTAACGAAGTATTTTATACCAGGTTTAATAAACACTGCGCAGTCCGAATCTGAAAAGCACTGCGCTAGTCCGAATCTTAAAGCAACTACCTAGTCCGAATTTGAAAAATACTGCGCTAGTCCGAATTTGGAAAACACTGCGCTAGTCCTAATCTGGAACACTGCGCTAGACCGAATCTGGAAAACACTGCGCTAGTCCGAATCTATCTTGAAACACTGCGTTAGTCCGAATCTGAAAAACACTTAGCGCTGTCCGAAATAACGCAGTGTTTTATTACAGGCTGATTCAAACCCTGGCGCTAGTCAGCGAATTTGGAAAAAACACTTCGCTAGTCCGATATTTTTTGGACTATCTAATACAAGGTTTACAAATAAATCCTAAAAGATTGTAGTTAGGGACCAAGCAATTTTAAGATTTAAAATTAAATCTATTTATTAGATTAGAATTTAAATCTATTTAAAAATTTCATCTTAAACATAAAAAGGGATTGGTTCCTAATCACATAATTTTTGGGATTTATTTAAAATCCCTGCTAATTTAGAGTTGTAATTAGTATTTGTTTGTGATAGTAGCATAAGTGCACATACACGAGTAGCCACCAAAGGTCAAAGGTCACATTTATGTGGGGAGGAAAATGATTTTGTCATGGGTATGACCATTGGTGGTCTCAAGAGAGGTCCACATGGACCCTAAGCGATATTCCGCAACGTGTGACGCGATTTTATTGGCACATGTCAGAAGTATTTGGATGGATAACAAGCTTGACAATTAGCAGAAGAAGAAAACAACGGCCCCATATATCATCATTGAAAACTTAGTTCCATATCGACACCCCCACCCCCTCCCCCACCACCACCACCAAATTTTTTATTTTTTTTACCACCACCACCACCCATCGCCTGGACACTTTAAAGCGGCAATGCACATTTTCACAAATATGAATCTCTTCAAGTTAATCGCAAATGATGTTGTAGGCCATTGGAAAAGAATAGAGAATAATTTTACATCTAAAAAACATACCCAAAAACAGATAGGGGCATTAATAAAGAGTTTTAAAGACACCTAGGTAATTTGTAGGCCAACTTTAAGGTTGCCGTAACTTAAAAAAATAGTTATTACAGTAATATTCATAGACTCGTACACATTGATATCAAAACCACAAAGGTCACCAGACCGTCAAACCATGTTTATGCATAGGAAATCAAGCTCCGGTGGTGTTTTCTTGTGTTAAACGCTATTTCAAGTAGTTGCTGATAAATGTCGCCGGCGACCCAATTAATTATAAAAAATCGTTCTGTTACCCATAAGGATGCTGATTGGTCTTAAACATTTCAGTTGAGGGCTAATTTATATAAAAAGCTTTACAACAATGCAAAAATATCAATTTTGAAAAATGGTGAGGGCGCACTATTGTTCAAAATGTGCCGTGTTATCTTTAAGTCTTTAGAGTATAACCTTTCAAGGTGCCAGCGGCAGTCACCACCTTCCGTTTGCAGAGAGTTAAATGAGGACCATTGATCAGATACGAAGAACATTATGGTATTCGAATCCAACTTAAGCCGCTTTCCCACTTCGTCCAGTTACTTCGCCAACTGCCAGAGACATTTCACGAATATCATCACCGTATCTACCTATTCAGTATTAAAAAGAGAAAAAATAATAGTAATAAGATTAAAATGGTCACAGACTATAAAATATAACGTACATCAAATATGCCACTGTATTTAAATTAGGGTGTTCTAAGAAAAATATGCACAAAATAGAGGATTTAGCTTTCTACAAATGTTTTAATTGCTACGCACATCGACTAAGACACATAATCCAAATGTACGTGGTCAGTTGATACGTTGGTATGTGGTGAATGAACCGTGTATGCGAACAAAACATTGGTGATTTGACTTACGTGAAACGCCAAAACACGCAATTAAAGAGATACGTTTGTCCTGCATTATTATGTGATAAACACCATAGAATCATTTTTGATAGAGGGCAATGGGGGGAAAAATATAAATTTTCAAAATTTAGTTTCATATAAGGCCAAAAAAAAAAACAAGTTTGTCTCAGAGAACTGTGAAAAATGCTATGGCGAAATGCGTTTTTTTTTTATAGAAAAAATGCTAATGCTAAAGGGCGGGTTTGTTTTTTTTAAGCATTTTGGGCCCCACTTTTTTTCATTTTTTTTTTCCTGAATTTTTTACAAAAAAAATTTAAAGTAAGTAAAAACCTAAAAAAAAAATTATGCGGTCAAAAGCAATTTTATTAAACCTTATGCGCGGGTCTTCTGAGACAAACTTGTTTTTTTTCCTGGCATAAATTGAGTGGCACACTGACAATAATCATGTTCAAGAGCATGGATTAACTTCCAGATAATGCAATCCCACTATAGCATGAAAACATTGTTTGAGGAATGAGATGAAAAGACATGGTGACAATAGCCTGAAGTCTCAGTTTCACCATTGTGCCACAGTCCAAAAAAAACATGCCGAGATTCATGAAAATAAAAAGAAAGTCATTTTGTGAGAAAGAACCCAGACCATTTTAACACACCCAGAGCGTGCGCAAGCCGGGGGGGACCCTTAGTCGTCAGTTGGGTGGGAGAGGCACACATCGATAGTTGTTTTAAATATGAGGAAAGAGAAAACGATTCTGCAGTATCGGTTTGTGCAAAGTCTAGCAAAACCACTCGTAATATCGTCGTGTGAGTATAGAGGTCGTAGTTGAAGAGCTGCCAGTTGTCGAATCCAATCATCAAAAATACTATTATGTCAAGTCTTTTGGTCAATGACTTCTTGAAATGGTTCTTCCAGGGACACAGCTCGCTTGAAGTTCCATTATGGATAATATCACTTTTCAACTAAAAATTACAAATCAATTCTACGATTTACTAAGATTTTTATTATGATAAGCATACTCGATTTATTAGTTCCGGCAAAACAATCTGTATTAACAGCTACGTGGGCTGAAGCAAGGGCCGAAGTACCAAGCAACAAAACGGACGGTTTGTTTTTTTTCGGATTATTTGTATGAATTCTTTCGCATTTTATTACAAATTATTTTCTGGGGAATGCCCGATGTGAGAGAAGGTGTTGGGACAATGGTTGGCGTTGTTGTATAAAAGCACAGAAAAAAAGGGATTAGGGACGAGGCAAAGGGATCTGAATAACAAATAATACAAATTCATTAATTTTATATTTTTTGTTCCTTTAGAAAATGGTGCTACAAATTCTTTTTAGAAATTATGGAAGTATAATTTGGCCACACCATATTTTTGCGGCTCCGGCCTCGTTTCTTACACTTAAAATAATGTTTTATAGACATTGGTTTCAATTAGTCGTAAAGAGAGTACCGTTTGTGTGGCAGAGAATGGTTTCCCCCGGCTCACCGTCCGGGAAACATGGGTGAAACAATAGGGCAATCGATTCAGTTAAGTTGATTCTTCACGCAACATTAATTTCACGCGGTATTCCGTTGTCGTCTATTATATGGAGCCCGGACTATGATTACCGCCGAACTATGAATACTTTCACACGGTGTAGAAGTAACCATTGACCGGCGTGCGCATAGTCCGGGAACAATGGTGAACAATAGAGCCATCGATTCGTTGACTCCTCTTCACGCAACATTTAAGTTTCACGCTTTATTCCGTTATCGTTATGGAGCCCGGACTATGGCTCCCCACCGGACTATATCTGCGTACACCGGTGTGATGGGAAAGCAGATATAGTCTAGTCGGTGGGAGCCACAGTCCGGGGCTTAATAGACGATTAACGGAATAAAGCGTGAAACTTAATGTTGCCGTAAAGAGTCAAATGAATCGATTGCCCCTATGTTCCACCATTTGCCCGGACTTTAGTGTGTTAGTACGACGGGACAATGTGATTCTACACCGTTCCCAACCATACCTTTATTCTCTAACCCTCGTCTTAACCAGGGAGGGGGGGGGGGGGGGTTGGGGGGTGGCGGGGGGGGTGGTGAAACTTCGCTCCGGGCGCTAAAATGCCAACAAAAACTTCATCGATCTCTCATCCTTTCCGGTCATTTAGCCGAAAAAAAAAGTTAAGGTCCCACCTCACCGGGGTTAGGGTTTAGGCCGTCAAGTCGAAGGGTTAGGTGGGTGGTTGCCACCCAAGGAATTTTATGTTACTCTAGATTATGTAAAAAATAGCCAATTGGCATCATTTTAGAGCTGAACCAATCGCATGAAACTCCGATATTCCTGCGTTTTGTTTACGCAAAATTGGATTTTCGCCTATTTTTGTGGAAAAATGCCCAATTCAATTTTGCCGACTCGCGGACACTGATGAGTCATTGTGACGCCAGGACTAGGTATGTTGGTACTTATTTGGATCAATGAAAGAGGAGGACCATAGCTCTATCCACTGGTATCAAAATCATAAGCATCGGGTGCTTTATCACCGAATTCTCGAGGGGGTGGTAACACCCCCCCACCCTCCCCCCCCCCTGGGTAAACGTTTTGTTAAAAAAAAGGCCTGTGGTTAGGTGACGAGGGTTAATTGAACGAGAGAGTCGAGCTGCATTTTGGACGTTCTTTGAAGGGTTGATGCGCTCGCGTACACGCGGTTTTGCAACATTCGCAAGCGTCTGCCAACGTGCGTCTGTTTGCGTATGTTCTTGCGATCAAAAGGTTGTTCGGTATTTATCACTGGGTTACTCATGGGTAGTGACAGTCCTTTATTGTTGTATTAAGGTATAAGTATAACGAAATTAGGTTAAAGATTATCTTGAATTATAGTAGGATTTTTAATTTCCGTGTCAGTTCATTAAAGGTTTTGGGGCGTGTCGACAATTCAATTCGTTATGACGGAGTTGCTTACTTCACCAATCAACACAATAGAAAAAAGTCGATTAACGATACAGATCAGCTTAAGAATGGTGACAATAGCCTGAAGTCTCAGTTCACCATTGTGCAACAGTCCAAAAAACTATGCCGAGATTCATGAAAATAACAAGAAAGTCATTTTGTGAGAAACCAGACCATTTTAACACACCAGTAGCGTGCGCAAAGCGAGGGACCCCTTAGTCGTCAGTTTGGGTGGGAGGCCACACATCTCACAGTTGTTTTAAATATGAGGAAACCGATTCTGCAGTATCGGTTTTGTGCAAAATTCTAGCAAAACTCGTAATATCGTCGTGTGAGTATAGGAAGGTCGTAGTGAACTAGCTGCCATTTGGCAGAATTCCAATCCAAAAAAAAAAATACTATTATGTAAAGTCTTTGGTCCAATGACTCTTGAAATGGTCTCCGGGCGACACAGTCGCTGAGTTCCATTATGGATAATATCACCTTTCCAACTAAAAAATTACAATTCAATTCGTCGATTACAAGATTTTTATTTATGATTAACATACCTCGTATTGATTTTTTGTACGGCAAAAACATCGTATTAAACAAGCGACGTGTGCTTTGGCAAGGGCGAAGTACAAGAAAAACGGACATCGCTTGTTTTTTTCGACTTATTTGTTATGAATTCTTTCGCATTTTTACAATTTCTGGTTAACGCCGCTGTGAGAGAATGGTGTTGGACAAGGTGGCGTTGTTGTATAAAGCACAGAAAAGGGGATCGGACTAGGCAATGGATCTGAATAACAAATAATACAAATTCCAACTTACTGAGTACAAAGGTTTGTATCAGAAAATGGTGCTACAAATTCTTTTTAGAAATTATGGAAGTATAATTGGCGACACCATATTTTTGCGGCTCCGGCCTCGTTCTTCCACTTAAACTAATGTTATCGTTTTAGGTTCATCGTAGTAAAGAGGGTACCGGTGGGAGGAGATATGGTCCACCGGGCCTCACAGACCGTGAACAATGGTGAACAATGGGGAAATCGATTCAGTTGACTCTTCACGCAACATTAGTTTTCACGCTTTTTCCGTTGTCGTCTGGAGCGGACTATGATACCGGCCGGACTATGATTACTTTCACACCGGTCCCCCAAATCATACCTTTATTCTTTACCCTCGTCTTACCAAGGAGTGGGGGGTGGTGAACTCGCTACGGTGGCTAAAAGGCCAAAAAACTTCACGATCTCTCATTCCTTTCCGGTCCATTTTAGCGAAAAAAAAAATGTTAAGGTACCACCTTCACCGGGGTTAGGGTTTTAGGCCGTCAAAGTCGAAGGGTAGGTGGGTGGTTTGCCCCCCAAGGATATTTTTTTGGTACTCTAGATTATGTAAAACTAGCCCTTGGCATCATTTAGGCTGAAATCGATGAATGATGAAAATCCGATATTCCTGCGTTTTGTTTAGCGCCAAAATTGGAATTTTCGCCTATTTGCTGTGGTTGTGGAACATGACAATTTTGCCGACTCGCGGAATGATGACGTCATTGTGCGCCATACTAGGATTGTGGTACTTATTTTGGTATTCAATGGAAAGAGGAGGACCATAGCGCTCCACTGGTATCAAAATCATAAGCATCGGGTGCTTTATAACGAATTCTCGAGGGGGTGGTAACCACCCCCCCCCCCCCCTTGGTAAAAAACGTGTTACAAAAAAAGGCTTGGTTCGAGCGGGTTAATTGAACCGAGAGAGTACGAGTGCATTTTGACGTTATTTGAAGGGGTTGATGCGCTCGCGTCACACTGCGTTTAGCCAACATTCGCAAGGCGTGGCTGCCCAAACGTGGCGTCTCGTTGCGTTAGGTTCTTGCGATAACAGGTGGTTCGGTATGTCTCACTGGGTATCATGGTAGGTGACAGTCCTTTCTTGTTAGTTAAGGTAAAGGATCACGAACTTAGGTTAAAGAGTTATCTTGACTTATAGTAGATTTTTTTATTCCTGTCCATTAAAAGTTTTGGGGCGTGTCGACAATTCCATTCATTCTGAGAGGTTCTGCCCTACTTCACACCCAATCAACACATGAAATTCGATGTGACGATAACAGATCAGATTAAGGCCTTAGGCCTTATTAAACAAGGCCCCTTTTCTCACGAAAAACGGTGCAATGCCTGAATCAATCCAAACACCAAACTTGAAAAACAAACCTGAAGCCTCAACATAAGAAAAGAACATGATAGGAATACTTATTGCCCGCCAAAGTTCTTTTACGGTCACTAAGGAGTATTATAAAATCTGATACGTTTACATTTATTCGCCTTCCAGAAATAATGCATGACGTCTTGGTCAATACGTCTCTAAATACTAAGAGTTTTGGCCACTCATAACTAACTACAATATTTATGTGACCTAATCCTCCTCAACCGTAAGAGTTTCACCCGGCCTAGATATTCATGACTTATAATTCCGTTTCTTTGATTGTCTCCCAACAAAGGAATCGATAGCGTTTCTCATACTGTACGACAATCTCTTCATGAGTCTTTTAAATAGAAGCCTTTAGCAAATTTGATTCCCAAAGCAGTCAAAAAAGGTTTCATATAAAATAGCGTACAGCAATCAATTCAGTTAACAAAGATGAGCATTTACGCGGCTTTTTAGTTTTTAATCTAAACACATCCCCTCCAAAGGAATTCTCCATCGGCAATATGCGTTTACTGACAGAATAAAAAATCAGACTATCATGAGAATGATTTTGGAACCGGTGTGGCAGGGAATATACTCCTCCTGATTCACAATCCGCCTATAACGGTTAAGAATAGGGCACTCGATTTAGTTGACTCTTCACGCAAACTTAGTTTCAACTCAACGCTTTTTCCGTTGTCGTCTAGGGAGCCCGGACTATGTTTACTGCCGGATAACATTTTTCCGTTTACAACTGTGTGGCAGAGATATAGTCCTCCGTGCTCACATGTCCGGGAACAATGGTGGAACAATAGGGCATCGATTCGGTGACTTCTTCCCGCACCTTATTTGTACGCTTTATTTATTCGTTGTTCCGTCTATGGAGCCGGACTATGATACCTGCCGACTATGATTACTTTCACACCGGTACTCTCTTACGACGATTGAAACCGGTGATGCCATTTTTTTTTTTTTTTTTTTTTTTTTTTTTTTTTTTTGCGTGGAAGAACTCCCCTCCGTCCCGTTCTCCACGTCCACTCGTAAAGATCTATCTTTAATCTCTAATTATCAGAAATAGACAGGATATATTTACACGATGTAAATCCTTAAAAATCCAGCCATACAAACTGCTAAACAAAAAAAAAAAAAATATATAAACCTGCTGGTCATCACATTCCCATGAGTTTGACATTGGAAGGTTAAGTCCAACATAGTCAAAGCCATGATTGTAAGGCAAATGGCTTCCGTCAGTGTGATTAAAGGCATTGATACCTGCAAATTAAACAAACAAAATAGATTTCAAATCATCTACAATTATCCAGCTGCAGGTACAACAACAACATTAACAGCAATAGCAATATCAGCAACAACAACAGCAGCAACAACACAACAAACAGCAACAACAACAACAGCAAAACAACAATAGCAATACAAACAATTTCGAAGCATTGAGGAGGTGAGTGTGGCCCTAGGGTATTAGCCTTTGGTGCTAAAGGTCCCCGGTTCAATTTCCGGCGGGACCACTTGCAAGGATTTAATCGGGTACTAAATTCTGGATTTAAAAGAGCTATTGATTGATATTGGAATTCGTTCTCCCCATGGTTCAGTTGGACTTGGGCAAATGAACCATGATAATACCCCGTCCTTCGGAAGGGACGTTAAGCTGTCGGTCCCATGTACAGGGAGTCATTACCTGTGCATGCACATCACAGTCAGTGTCAAAAAGAGTAGGGTGATTAGAGTGGGTAGAATTAGTAAAATAAACCTTAGTCATTGTTGGGTAAAAAAAAACTCCGCTTTGTGTAAGGTTTACTCAACTTTGACTAAGATTTTAAGCAATATTAAGCGTTGTGACCTTTTTTACTCAACATTTTTTGGAGTGCATATCACTAAAACAAAAACAAACAAAAACAATAAACAAAAGAAATAAACAACAAAACCGTCAGGTGCCAAGAGTATATCTATACAAAAAGGATCAAACTTGCCCCGCACCGCAATAAACATGATCAAGCATGTCGCTGTAAATGGATTAGAATTACGAATAAAAAAAAATTAATCTATACACATTACATTGGACGTTTGGATTTGTTGGGCCATGGGACTTGTTTGATGTTTTTAGATGATTATAATAGATATATGATACCACTTGTTTAGTGTTCTCTATCCCAAGTATTCTTACCTCATTCCGAGGCAGCCCGTCTGTAAGTGTTACCCATGGTACTTAGCGATCGGTCGCCTTGAATGTGCTCGGAATTGGATAATGGGATTCGGATTGCGAATAGATAAGTCAAAAATATTAATAGTGGATTGTCTCAGTGTAACGGGTTTGTTATGACTGGTGGTCAGTAACCGGAAGGGCGAGCTACCATTCTTTCACCAATGAGGGTCGAGTTCGATTTCCTGCCGAGAAAGTGTCGTACGTGTATCATTTACACGACGTATTACTACATGCATGCCTGTTCCAAAATGATAAAACCTATTTTGAAGAATTTTATTATATTCTAGTCACTAAAATTACCCATGGTTTTAAAGCATTGCCAATTTCCTTGGTTTCCGATATGTTTGGAGTCCTGTTTAACGGTGAAAAACTCTTGGGAAGTCTTCGACGACTTGCTAAAGTCTTGGAAGGTCTTAGAAAGTCATCGATGACTTCTCAAGCTCTTGGAAATTCATCGCTGACTTCCCAAACTCTTGAAAGTTCCTCGACTACTTCACAAACACTTGAGAATTCCTCGACAACTTCACAAACTCTCTGAAAATCATCGGCGACTTGAAAAACTTTTAGGAAATCCTCGACGACTTCTCAAATATCTGGCCAGTTCTTGACGAGTTTCCAAACTCTTGGAAAGTCCTCGACGACTCTTTAATAGTTTTTCTTTCTCCTTGGAAACCAGCAGCGTAAGCCACACTCTATTATTATCGTGAAAGTGATCAATTATTTTTAAAAAATTAAGGTAGTATTGATTCAATGTGTATCACAAACAATCGAAACACAAAAGAAAAATGTTCATTACCTAAATGCCATTTGCCAATAATTCCAGAGGTGTATCCCACGTCTTTCAAAGCTTCTGCAATTGTTATTTCTTCACGCGGCAGGCCATTTATTGAGTTTGGATGAAATACTTGAAATCGACCATATGTACCAATACGTATCGGCAGGCGTCCTGAAATTGAAGTAAATGGAAGTAAAGTTAAGCCATTGATCATGATAACGACAATTACCGTGATCACGTCGATGCCTTGAGCATGGTCATAGTAGTATTTTGTACCGTATACTCAGTGCTTCTCATATGGAGTAACTCATTATACAGATTTTGGTCAATAACTTTGTAATATTTGCAATTAATCTGTTTGGACTCGTATTTTTAAGCATGTTCGTGGATTATATTGAAAGCAACCGACGATTAAAATGGTGAACATGATTTTTTTATTCTGTTATAAGAGGACACAGCTGGAAGATCAAGCCAGTCTCCCAGCTATCTTTCCTGAAACCTCGTGTGATGCGAGTGAAAATTTCTGGCGCGGAGAATTGAAAGTATGTATCAAAGTTACGCGCGCGTAGGGCCTATTTAGTCGCCTAAAGTAAATGCGAAAAGGAATTGTGACGGACAGACAGTAATTTCTATCTGTTTTCAGCTCCTACGTACGATCGAAGCTAAAGCAGAATATTATCGAACGCCCGTAACCAATAACTCTACGCGCACGGTCGTTTTTACATGAAAAACTACCAACATTTGGGGGGTTACCAAATACTACTACTTTTCATGTCGAATATTAGTAATATACAAGATACTACTAATTTTGGATATCGAAAATTACTAGTTTTTTAAATATACCATATCTCAACGCAGCACCGGCATATTTGTGCAGCTAAAAATACCTGGACGGACGCGGAATGCCTCGCTTTTCGAATATATATAGATGCAAGCGAAATTATCGCGTGCAATCTACCTTTAGCGTTTTTTCAATAAGATGCGGGTGGATATGGCTTTCCCCTCCAATTTGTTACAACCTTTGAAAAATAGAAAGCGTATTCAAAATATCATACTTAACGAAGATATTAAGTCTTTATTATTTATTTCTCACAGTTCCACGTTTGAAATATAATTACCTGTTAGTAAACCAGATCTGCTTGGGGTACACACCGAAGCAGCCGCGTACATGTTGGTGAAGCGCATTCCATCACGGGCCAAGTCATCAACCGGTCCCCATTCTTGAGTAGGATGTCCGTAACAAGAAAGATCGCCCCATCCTAGATCATCTGCGTTGAAGATGATGACATTTGGTTTAGCATGGAGTCTGTCTATAAATACGGTTGCGTATGTTAACATGTAAAACACAAAGGTAAAATGTATTTCGCATAGAACTGACATTACTAGCTTCAACGATGATTACATAGACGGTGAATAGCGATCGTTTATCTACATGTAGTATTAGTCCAAGCACAACATAAAAACATTGTCTTTGAAAGTTGCGGGTACATAGACTTTTCACCGTCCGTCGTGCTACCTTGTACACGGTATTACCGTGTATAGTTGTGTAATATGCGAGCAAACAGATGGAACGACTAATAAAATTCACACAAAATAAAATACCAGCATAATAGTGATATAAATCAATGTTGTTATATAAATTGGAAATTATTGATCAATTAAAACGTATTATTGTCATAGCCTTTTCTCTTTCATCTTGTTGACTTTGTTCAGGCATGCAGACACTCTCTTCCAGAAAAAAATATTAATTTGGAAAAATGGAGATACAATTTAGCCAGGGAGTTTCCGTAACCTGACCCATCTGACACACTTATGAATTCGGAAACCCTTCACGGAATAAAGCACAGGTTTATTTCGTTAAGGTTTCCGAATTCATAAGTGTGTCAGAAAAAAAGCGTGTCAGATGGGTCAGGTTATCATTTAGCCATGGTATAGAATCAATAAAAAAACTAAAACCTGATGAAAAAGTCTGATTTTTTTATGTTATCAACCAGTATTTCTTATTCCAAAACTGTCGCAGTTGGCAAGTGTGAGATTTTGACCACCACTCCTGCTCCTGGAGCATAGGTTGTGGCAACCATTCCACAGCGGAGCTATTCATTATATTGAGTGCTGACCACAATAGCAGTAGCGATTTATTCGAAAAAAGATAAGACAATTATAATAGCTGCCCTTTGAGGTTAGTGAGAGAGACCTGCTCCTGGAGCATGGGTGGTGGTCAAAAACTACCGTAAGGGTTATTTTTTTTAATTCTTATGTATAACGGACGAGGACGATGTCGTAATGGTACATGGAACATCCATAACGGCCCACTACAAAGCGCCCAAATCGGCTTTTTGTTTACAGTCTGTATTGCTCCAATGTAGTTTAATTCGTCATTACAACAAGCTTCCACGAGAGCAGTGACAAACTATAATTAGGATGATGTCACACACTAGTTTATTTACATATCTCTCTCAGCCAATTACCGCGCGCCGGTGAGCCCCAGTGATAAGGAAGTATTGCATAAACTTATGCACGCCCAAAGCCGGTGCAATCACCAATGTTGCCAAATCCACGATTTGGTAGCCCAACTCGAATTGGGCTGTATATTTTTGGGCAACCCTGCAGTGTGTATGCATAAGCACAAGGTGATCACGCTGGACCGGCTGGGTTATTAGCATATTTTATTAATATTGCATAGGTACCTATGGTGAAAGTGTTCAAATTGTTTTGAAATTTGGCTCGAATGTTCAGAAGGGTCGAATGCAACTACCTGAGTAGATACTTTAGTGAATGAAGATACCAATGTCTAGTAAATAGACCCCACCTGCAGGCCCTGTAGGAAATTAGGTTCAAAAGTAAACATTTTGGAAGCTGCGGGTACCTGTATGGATTTTTGGTATTAATAGAAAGATTACAAATGTAATTTACAGTCTATACAGATACTATATCCAAAACAGGCTTCTGTTGGGAGTAATGACTTCACAAAGTCGAGTGTTACGTGCATTTTTCCCTATACCCATTACCAATTATGCGTGCTGTGCAGCGTGCATTTTCAACATTCTCGTTTCTATGGAGGATGTCCGTCAACTTGTTGTAATGTTTGGGTGAGTTGCTATAGTGAACGAGGCTTGGCTGCCACCGTGTGACCCCTATAGGTATAGATGATGTGACCTGACCTAGGATGTCACATGAAATTTTAACTACTTACTTCTCCAGGCAGACTTGTGTGCCCTGGCCATCTCCAGGAACACAGGGTTCGGCCCTGATAATTTAATGCATATCCGCCATTTTGGATTTTTGACCAATTTTCCTAGATTTTGTTAATTTCGTAACCACAAACGTATTTTTTCTTTAGTTTTTTTTAGTCTTAAATTAATCCTTATCCAATTATCTTTCAATTAAAACATGTCAATGGCTTGTCTTCTACTTAATTTTCTTCTAATGACTATTTTTGTGAGCACCTGAAAAACAATAGCTTCACAGCCGCCATCTTGGATTTTCAGCCAAATTTTCACTGATCTCTACACACTGGATAGGCAATCTCCACGCGATTGAATAGCGAGCCGGTGAATATACCGGAAGTTACGCAGCATCCCTTTTGCTCTACCCAAAACATTCACTCGGTTGCACGGGTTTCTATGGGATGAGTAAACATGTATGCCTTATAAAGTACTTTTCTGGCCAATATCTGAAAAATATCAAGCATTTGCAATTTGTATGGTGTATGTTGCCCGTTTTGCCTGAAATTAACTGTGAGTAGAAGTAAACGAATGTATTCTAGGCAATTTTGCGATCGATTAGTGATGGGTACACGTCGTAGCCTATACACATACTGTATGCACTTGCATTGCCACTGTACTAGACTATGTGCTCTAAAATGCTTTAACTCCATGGGAATACCAGTAGTACTACCAGTATGGAGCACTAATACTTCTAGTTCACTATAAATTAGTATTTAATTCATGAGACTTTTCGCTGGATACATGTAGAAATGGATCTCAATTAGGCCTAAGGGATGGCTTGTGCTTTTTACATTTATTAAACACAGTCACTAGACTAGCTTATAAATCCCAAGGTCAAGGACCAAAATTTCAGTTCCTTCCAATTTTAATTTCCAAGTTGATTTAAACAATGATTTTTGTGCAGTATACTGAACCCCATAGACTGCAGTGCTTTATTTTTTCTTCAAAGCAAGATTTTATCCGATGGGGGAGGGGGTGGGGTTCAGGGGTTTGTTGAGTACCCGTGCTCATTCCAGGGGTTCTGAAATTGACCCCTAAAAGGATAACAAGACCAATTTTCAGTGAAAATAAACCTCTAACGGGAGTCTGACGGAGCCATTTTTTGTAAAGTTATACTTAGTCTAGTTTTCAGGTTTTTTAAAATTAAGGGGACCAATTTGCAGTAAAATTATACCCCTTGTGGGACCTGTTCTCAATAGACAAATCCGACCAGCCAAATGATGGTCAGAATTGATCCACCATTACTGGGGGCCTCCAACCCAAAACTTACCCAAATCTTTTGTACGTCTGTACCACGCTTGATTAAGTATAATTCAAAAACTACACTTAATCTGCACATTTGGGTGAATTCAAGCAGGATGCACCCCAGCTATGGCTGCCAGTGAGGTGTTGGAATGTGTAAAACAGGATTAGTGTATACGTGACTAAAATACCTTTAAATAGCCAATATACCAAAAAAATACACACTCGGGGGTTTATTTTACTGATATGTTGAGGTTACATTTTCCTATTTTTATCATTGAACCAGTCACAATCACAACTGAATTTGATACCCCCTAGAACTTCATTATTGTGAATTGTATGCCCCTAGAGGTTGTCCCGCATTTGCAGCTATAGGCCTCTTTTGTGGAACGAGCATTGGTCACCGACCAAAAATTCAAGACCCCAAGGAATTTAATTCCCATTTTTAAAATAGAACGTTGCATGCCTGTAAAAAGAGAGACGAGGTCATTCCAGAAAGAAAAGGAATGCGTACCTATCGTCTACCAGAGCCATTTTGACCCATTCTCTTGGGGGGTAACCCACCCCTGTGATTTTCATTTTACACATCGATTCCTATAAATTAGGTACCACAAGATAGCTTTGCGTTTTCTCTTTCATAATACGTACCAACATTACTCAATATGATCATGAAGTTAAGGAAAGAGTGAAAATACAATGATAAGGGGGGGTGGGGGGTAAGAGGTGAGTAAAGCGGAAAAAAATCTTGAAGGAGGATTAATAATATCTAGTATTGTGAATACTAGAGTCAAGCATATAGGCACTTCTGTTGAACATTGAAAACCTGAAATATGGCATTTTAAGATTTTTAAAAATAGTTTGAATCATATTTTGTTCGAAACATACCCACCCATACTCGAAAATATCAAAAACTTAATACAATCAACTTGACCTACGCGCAATTAATCGGCTAATTATGTCCCTTTTCCAGAGTTCCCTATTCAGTTGTAAGTGACTATCGGGTTTTGGGTGGTAGAGCAAAAGGGCCGCGTGCAATTTCCGGTTTTTACCTCACGTTCGAAGCGGCGATAGCCTATCCTAGTGTATAGAGAATCAGTGCAAGTTTTTCATTAATTGTGGAGTTTTGTGGCGCATTGTTGAAAACCGATGGACGATGTTATCTTCAAATTTTCATCCCAACAAGTAATTCATATAAAAGTATTTTATATAAAATTAAAGCTTGTCTTCGACGTAGTATCATTTTTTGCTGGCCTCAGAGAGGCCAGCTTGAGATCAGATTGGAAAATGTCCTTTGACACGTAGTACGAAATAATACTTATACAATTAACAGCAGCAAAGTTGTCACTGAAAAATTCATTAACCAACAAATTGATTTTAATCAGTTAACACTTTATTGCTACTTTCATCACAATTGTTATGGGTTTAAAGGTTTAGGTATTACATTAATAGCTTTTTCCTATTTATTAATTATATTCAAATTTATTATTCTTGACTTATTGCGAAGAGCAAGACACATATGTTCAAGTGTAGTCTTGCTCCCATTTGTTTCGAAAATCGTTGTATTTTGCTGTAGCGCATTCAGGAAGCAGAGAGTCTAGAAAAACTGGATCTCGCCCAAACATATCGATGACACAAGCCTTATGATCTATGATCTCCCTTTGTTTCCGTTAACCGATGTGTGAATTGCTTACGCCTGTGAACTTTGATTTTAGTGTCATGTATCAAGGGTAAGTAAAAACCTATATTGTGTATCCAAAAACAGGCAGGATAGCTCCTCATTAATATGTACAAGGCATCTTTCCCAACTCATACCAAAGCAACCTGCATCGGAGGCCAGAATAGTTTTTTTCCAAATACCTTGTTTAATAAATCATCGAGCCGTCTAGTACACGAAACACCTGTGGGAACAGATTCATAAATATTCATAGAAATAGAAAGTCACATGTTTAATCAGGACGCCCCTGTTGCTTTCTGGCAGGAGAAATATTACAGTAGTTTCCTTGACCGACGACAAAATCTGGTCATAAATTATTTGCAGAACCTTTCTGGTCGCAAAGATCGTTCAACAATATGTACGTAGCATTTAGCAAGCATTGCTCAATAAGAATGTTGGTATTATTTATTTTTTAAACAACAGTTACAGCAGAACAAAACCAATTTCCCCTTTAAGTCTTTCTCGTACACCAACAGGGGGCCCGCAACAAAATTAAAACAAATGTCACTTCACCTATACTTATCTGTGAGCCAAATCTTAGTGCATTGTTACGTTCCTGATAATTAATTTTTAACCGTGATTGATTGGTGCACGTAAACATGTAAACTTATCTATTAAAAGTTGTCTACCAAGCACTGATATGTACATAATTATTTAAATGACAATAACAAATCCTATGAACATGCGATCGAGATAGGAATCGATTGAAAACCAGAGTGAATAGCAACAAAAACAAATAAGGTTCTTGTGGATATACACTCAGGTGGCACAAGAAATGGTTTGCCCACACGGAATCAGAACATTGATGTTGGAACAGCATAGGCAGGTAACGTACATGTCAGGTCATACCTATAATTAGTTTCCTACACATACTCCACTGTATTTTTAGGTTGCATAATAATAAACTATACTGTTTAAAATAAGCTTTTGGGACGACCCGGATTTGGACTGTAAAAAACAAAATTGCATGATTTAACTTCCTAAAATGCGCACAAAAACACATAATTCCCGCTTTTTAATATACAAAGGCACAGATTTTGGCCTTGACAAAGGAAAAAAAAAATTATATTTTTGTGATACGTACCTACAAGATTCAAAATGGCCGCCATGAACGGTTCTATACAGCAATACAAGGTCTCAAAAAGTAGTTTTCAGATCATATTCGTATCCGGAAATGCTTATTAAACTTATGTTGAGATTATTATCCAAAATCTATAGGCTATAATTTTGCCTCGAAATTGAGCCAAAAACAAAATCCAAATATGGCTGTCAAACATACAAATATTGAATCAAAATGATAAGAGTTATTTCGGTCGTTAAAATGCGTAAAAGTTTGTGGCAGGAGATTAGTCCTCCGGACTCGATTCAGTTGGGCTCTTCACGCAACATAGTTTCAGGAATTTATTCCATTGTCGTCATGGAGCCCGGACTATTGCATTGTCCTTACTTATAACAGTTGTTCAGAACGTTGTCGTCACTGTTTAAAAATTATTCTTTAAATATCAAAGTATAAAGCAGTAGTGCATGAATTGTTCACTTGGTGGACAAAAGCTTGTGAAAAAATTTTGGTCTATACAGTTAAAGAGACAATTTCTATGGGTTCAACCAGCTGAGGTCATATTGTAATTGTGGAATTGTGGATTATTCTTCTGCCTAGTTATTTACAGATAACGTCCAGTGAGTAGAGAAGGGCATTCAGCGATTGAAAACTTCTAAAAAGTTGAGACTTCTGTGCATCACACCTTGTACGCATGCATGCCTAGCGCCTGTGAAGACTACTGGTGTTTCCGTACAACCTGGCCCATCTGACGCACTATTTTCTGACACACAACTTAGAATTCGGACACCCTTCACGGAAACTAAAGCATAGGTTCATGTTCAGATGGGTCAGGGTACGAAAACTCCCGGACAAGACTACTGCCATTCGTCAGTGTGTTTTTTAATGATTCGGAAGATGGCAATAAGTCCATACATAGCATAATCTTTGATGACATTCGCAGGATCAGGCAATTCTTACTCTGGAAGGTGACTTGATAGCTGCTCAAATAATTGTAATAAAGTTGGAAATTAGGTTGATAATCATGAGATCATGTTATTAGCTTCATAATTGAAGCAGGGCAACGTGGAGGACTATAGTCCTCCGGACTCATAGTCGACCTACACGGTGGCGAAGGGCACTCGATTCAGGTTGACTCTACACGCAACATTAGGTTCACGCTTTATTCCGTGGTAGTGTTGGGAGCCCGGGAATATGGTTTCTGCCGGACGATATCTCCTTTTACACCGGTTAACGCTGTGGAAGTGAATGCTTAATCACGAATGGTGAATAAATCTTGCTTGCTTGATCCGATCCCGATGGTGCTTCTCAAGGAAAATACACCCCTTTTCATTCCGATTCTGACGGAAATGATGTGTCTTTAATAAGGTTAGTTTTCCTGATGCCCTAAAAGATGCAATAATTACACTGCGGGGCACAGAAGGTCAACGCTTATTGCATTCGATGGGGCTAGACCATGTTTACCCTTTACTTTGGTAACTAAGCATTTGAGACACTCAAAACTATTCCTTATTTAATCCTATGAGCTCCACCACTAATTTGCACCATTTTTTATCCAAATCGGAGCAACTTTAAAATTTGACCCTTGTACAACTGAAATTGACCCTTTTTTATTGATTTTGCTGTTTTTAGCCTATAACTCTGAAACTTTCGGCTGTAGATATTACAAACTGTACCTTTTCTGAATCTTTATGGTTAGGCACATCACGTGGTATGTTTTTCAACATGATTGGATCAATTTAAAATATTGACCTCTGTACAATATTTGTCCTGCCCCCCCCCCCCTTAAGGCACCATTTGCAGTACATAAGAATCACTTTTCCTGAGTCCCTGTTAGGCTATCTACATATTCCTCAAACCTTTTGTACTTGAGATGTGTTACAAATGTCTGCTAGCACCCAGGGTATAACCTTTTTTATATATACGCGTTTTTTTTTTTCATCTGAGTGAAATAAATAACAATACAACAATTCTGTGTTTGATGTGATATTTAGGCCAGAAGCTTTAAAATAATGGCCTTTACACAATGTTGGTGTTTCAACCATCTACCGCCCATAACTTGGAGGACTACTACGCCACGCTCAAAATTCAATTCGGTTACGTCAAAAGAGGTGAAATATAGTTAGTAACGATTACCATGATTACATGGAGCCTGTTGGTAAAGTCAATTACGTGAAATGTTATAAAAAAAATATTAGAACATATCACGCCCCTCCCCCTTCTAAGGATGAGAGTTCAATTTATGATTATGTAGCCCTTGTATTTCAAATCCATCTCCGTCTTGATGTTTATTGGATCCCAAGAACCAAATATGAGACTGAACCCTTACGTGCAAACTCATACAGTTCGAGGGTATACTGTTTGGAGGCATTTTGTGTTTACTTTCCGTATGATTTGTCGATGTCACTTTGATTGATTTCAACTTCCGCAAGCGATCGAGTTTCGTACCCAATCGTGACATCCTTTAACTTTCAAAACAAGTAGGTCCTATAGGTGAGACGCTAATTTAATCATCCCATGATGCATTGCGTAGCAATTGTACCTCAAGGATATAAAGCACATACAGAACTAGAAAATCCTTGATTTTAAAAAAAATATTTACTGGTGCATACAGCCACGTAAATGGGACACATGTATTTCAAGATCACGCATCCTCTGTGTAATATTCAAATCATTTTATTTCACTGAAATGTGAAAATGCAGAGGTAAATCAGAAAAAAACATCACATCTGAGAATCTGAACTCCATCTCTACAATAGCCTTTCGCACTGCTGATGGTACAACCTATAGAAATCCAGTCTTACCAATGTCTAAGACAAGGCCAACCAACATTCTGAAGAAGGCCATCGACTGGACATTCCTGATGGATAAGGAACACAAACAAATAGTGTTACCTCCAGAAATCACTGAGATCGCTAAGAGACCAGATATCAAAACAAAGACAGTGATCATCAGAGAGCTGACGGTCCCTATGGAGGAGAACCTATCCAATGCATATGCAAGAAAGAAGTGCAAATACCAAGATCTAGTGGCTGACTGTGAACATAGAGGATGGTCTACATACTACTTTCCAATAGAATAATAATAATAATAATGAGATTTATATAGCGCCTTTTACACAAGTAGACAAAGCGCTGTTGCCTTTTATTATTACGCTGCCATCAGGAAATCGTCACAATCATTTAGCTTCACCTATAGGTCGGCAGCCGGCAAAGCGCACAATCCTATCAACACTTAGATTGTAATATTCCCCTAGAAGTAGGAAGCAGAGGTTTCTGCAAGACATCAGTCAACAAATGCCTGGCATCCTTGGGCATTCCTAAAGGAAAGAAGGCTATAACCGATACAGCAGCCACATTTGCACTCACAGCGAGCTATGTCATCTGGCTCAGCAGAAGCTCAAAGGCATTCAGACAGATGGAGCTAATATGATCTGAGGGAAGTGGATTGGTTGAGCACTCACAAAACCAGGTTAAACCCGCCAAATCTGGTCCAGAGCCCAGAGACCTCAGAACACACTAGTCTAGACAAATAGACACTCCCTAAGGTGAATTTTTCCCTACTAAGTCACCTTCACAGAGGGAAATATATCAGGAGTGCTTATCTTAAAACGGATAAAAGTAGGCTCCGGAGGTGACAGCGCTGACGTTCTACCAATGATCTATTCCTCCAAGTACTTTCAACTTGTCAATCCATGGCGCATACACGATATAATGGTAAAAGCAAGAAGGCAACGGTAACGAAGCGCAAACGAAAGCGATTAGTAACTCCTGGGCACTACTATACTGCTTTTCTAAAATTTTTCTGATTGGTTGGTTACATGTTATAGTCATTTGAGTAACCAACAAAAATAAAGTTTCTAAAATATTTAAGACTAATCCTATTACTGGTGCTGGTCTCCTCAATAAATCATACAGCCTTCTCTGTAGCCAATCGACAAGTTACGGGTTAACACTTAAACACTTAACCCGGACTTTGGGCTATTTCTATCTCAGATTCGCTTCAGCGTTTCCATTGTTTTAGCGCAGTGAAGTTGAACCATTGCTGAAAGCTAGCGAGACATAGCAATTCTGAGCGGAGCCTGCTCTAGATCTCTAGCCATAATGTCTCGCCTCGAGGCCGTATTTTAATGAAATTGCAACCCGATATCAGCTGGTCTGCCCACACAAGTTTGCCAACGGGAAGTCAGTAATTGCCAATTCCGTCCCTAAAGTTCTTGCTGGTGGGTCGAGGCAGGGAAATTTCCTAGAACGAGTCCGGTTAAGGTTAGGTGGTACATAGGGGGTGGTCTATGTGCACCCAAGATTTATTTTCGCGCGCCATGTTTTTACGCTAAAATAATGTATGTCATTGCATTAAACAAATTAACAATGTTATTGGTGCCATCTGTGTTTTCAATTTAGATTGGATACAACTATCAGAAGCCTATTTTTTTCATGATCTTCATCATGTGCATGATGGCCTACGTTGCTGCAGATTCCCTCCGGTCTTTGCAAATGAACCTTGTTGCGATAAATAGTAACCTCAGACGAAAAACACACGCCTCAAATAGAACGGCATGATCAAAAGAAAGAAAATCACCGGATATTAAAATCCACTTTTAGGGTTAACGGTAAGTTCATAACAAGAAAGGTTTGGAGTACCATCGTGCCTTCAAAAGAATAACTGTCAGAGGACTACTGAGCATGACTCAGAAAAAATCAGCTTTTCCATACTAAATAATGTGAATAAGAATTAACCATTTTATTATGATAACAAAAAGTTATAGCCAAAGAGACCCTACCGTTCGTCTACAAAAATATACCTTACAAGCAAAAAAAAAGGGTTCGTTCTTAGAAGCTTACCTGATGGCATATGCTCATGTCTATTGCATGCTACATTGCGAAACAGACACTTGCGATAAAAATTGCTGCCCTAAGAATTGGCTTGGGTTCAATGGATTCTGCTATCGTTACTTCCTTCAAAAAGACCTGGTCTGAAGCCCGTGACTACTGTATTGAACTTGGAGGTAGGTAATCGTGTGGAATCCATTCCGATTACGAGAACGCCCTGATCAACACTTAAATTAAGGAGGAAGGTATGTACGCTCTCTTCATCTATTTCTGTCCAATACTGTCTCTTCCCCCTCTATCTCTCTCTCTCTATCTACCTCCCTCTCCACTTCTCTCCTCTCCACTCTCTCGCTCTCAGTCTCAGCAGGGAGGTTGCGAAGATCAATAAACGTCTAACTCAAACGCATTATTCTTACGCATGTCTATTCAAAATCACTACTGTGACAAGATTTTCAATAGCGTAAGAATAGTGGAGTTCACAAAGAACACAAACGTATAACGCCAACGCACTATTTGTACGCCTTTGAAAATCTTGTCACATGAGAGTGTTTTGAATGCAGGCGAGAATATTGCGTTCGCGTTGTTTTAGACGTTTATGGTTCTTCGCAACTCCCCCACCCCTCTTCTATTCTAATTTTCCAGTCTCTCTGTTCTGTTAATTATCTTTTTGTGTCTGTGTCATCTACGTTATGTCTGTTAGTCTCCGTCATATGTCGCTCTCTCTCTCTCCCCTATCTCTCTCTCTCTCTCTTTCCTTCGCCTTCTTTGTTTATTGTGTTTATTTTTCATTGGGTTTCTCTCTAAATAGTTATTCACTCGGATGTTGAAAATTGTGAATGTAATTTCGCTCCTTTTCGTTTCTTAATGAGTTTGCTCATTATTTATGTCAGGGGGATGGGACAAATTTACCTTTATTCACGTTTCCCCAGGGCTCGATTTCAGCCAACTGGCCCCCGCTGGCCGCGGCCAGGAAATTCATGTAGGGCCAGTAAGAATCAATTGAGATGGCCAGTCGGGCCAGTTGTTTCAGAAATGTTAGGTTTGGAGGTTATGGACTGTCTGAATAAATTCCAAGATTTACCCACATGTGAA
>JAMKCH010023791.1:0-20210 GCA_023653785.1 Ophioderma brevispina
GTCATTTCCAGTCCAAGTCTAAAATACCATCTTCAAAAAATCGCATCTACATATTCAATGTCGCACATTGCTGCTACTTGCACAGATCCTTTTAATTAAATGGAGGTGAATCGCCATGAAATCCTACAATTGTGCAATGATTGCAGAAGACTTTGACCTTGATAAAATCACTGAACGATTTGTTTATTTTTAATAAAGCAAATCTAATATACTCCAAGTGCAGTGAAAAAATGAAGAAATCGACTGAAAAATAAGCCAGATTGACAAATTTTGTAAGCACAGCTCTTTTTTCTCTCCATTCCAATGGGAGTGAGTGAGTATTAAAGTTTTACGACAACTCAACACCATTGTGTTATAATCGTGTCATTAAGATTTAAAACAGCTAACTTGATAAAACCAACTTCACAATATTGCAATGGATATTTAAAAAATTAAAAAAAGAAAAAACCTAAAAAATTAAAAAAAAAACATGCAATTTGAAGACCACAAGTTTAATAGATACCATCATACCACTGATGAACCAGATCATCACCCTCCTGTGTATATAAATAAGATAACCCAATTGAATACAATACAAGATATACACTGTTCCAAAATTATAATTATACAGTTAAGCAGACAATTGGGTGTTAATGTACATTAAAGGGTATTGCATTATGAAAGTAATGATGACCCTTGCCATCGTGATTGATCTATGAATAGCTATAATCTCCTTTATTGATCCTCAAAGGAATTAAATGTCCAACAATGTAAATGAAAAGAGTTTCAACACGACTACTCTGGCAATACAGGAAAATATACAAGCTATGCCAAAGGGACTCAACTCTTACAAGATACCTAAACAAATAGGAATATCCTTGTTTTCTCCTTGCTCTGTCAACGTGAAATTGGTGTTTTTGATTTGTCATATCACTTGGCACATGGTATGAATAGTATCATTGATTAATCCGAAGTTGAAATATTCAAGAAAATGTAACATTTAGAAGTTGCAAAAGGCATTGTTATACATTTACACAAAACACAAGTTTATGTGTGTACTCCCATTGTAATGGAGAAAAAAGGGGTGAGCTTACAAAACCTGCACCCCAACCCTGTCCATATCTAGTTTTTCATCGTTCTTTATTTTTTCAACAATGAAAGTATATTAGTGCGTTTTTAAAACAATTTTGATATAGTGATTCCATTTAAGGTCAAGATCATCTTAAAATATCCTTGCAGAATAGCTTGCTTAACCTATATAATCCCCATTGGAATGGAGGAAAACGAGGTTGGTGCTTAACACTTTGCAGTCTGACTTATTTTCCATCCGATTTGTTTCATTTTTTTCAACACTTGGAAACATCTTAGATTTGCTTTATAAAACAACCACAAATTTAATGATTCATTGACTTTATCAAGGGGCCAAAGGTCATCTTTAATCCTGGCACATTTTTTTTTTATTTCATATAGGACTAGTCCCCTATAAACCCATGCTTGACTGAAACCATTTTGGTGGCTTTCTACAGTTCACTTTTCAATGGTTTGAGAGGAGCGCAAAATTTCGGCTTGAGAACCAAAATCTTGTTTCACACGACTGTGCGTTCTGTCCTGTCAATTTTCTTCCTCCTCCACAAGCGCCATTTGGTGCTCATATAAAATGTTCCTCACTCTTGAAAGTTTTCAAATTGAATTATTATTAAAAATTAAGGTTGTTTTTTTGTTTTTGTAAGTTTTTAAAATATCATGAACTTGTATTTTAACTGGTAGTCTGTGTGGGTCATCTGATCCCGAGGGCTTTTTAATGTTTATTTCCGTCTATATGGACTTTGTTCAACAGGATAATCCCTTGAGGCAAAAAAAAAATTTCGAGCATATGTTCACCATTTTTGGCATGCAATTTAAGTATGAATCACAACATCGCTTTGGAGCCTGTTTTACGGGGAATTAGCGCTATACTAGAGGTGGGCTATAGAAGGTCCAGTTTCATATCACTTCAAACACAGGATCAATTTGACCCCCACTTCCAAAGGAAAAAGGGCGAAAAACCCGGGTGCCCCATCGAAAAAAAACCAAAATAGCCGCAAATTGTCCCAAATGTGGTTTTTGACTATAACTCAAAACTCCATTATTTTTTTGTTCAATTTGCTTAATTTTTGGCGCAATACCCAGGTTTGGGGTCTTAGGAATATGTTATGCAACTTTCCTCGCACCATAAAGATCCTTCATTTCTCTTGAAAATGCAGTTTTTTGCTTAAATTTAGCTCCGAGGGCTGTCATTGCACCATTGACAAGAGCGATTTTAACACTCAAAAAGTTAGACAAGTTTTATTATGAACCTGGCTGAAATTTTACTTGCATGGTGTATGCAGTTTTAAAACTGTAAGCTTTTTAATTTCATATTAATGCCCTCCATTGTAACCTACACAAAAGAAAGTTCGTTGACCCCTCTGTATTCCAATGAGAGTGTTTTCATCAAATTTAAATTGATGCCACAGACATTGTTAATGTGTTTACCCAGCTCTAAATCTTCAGGAAATGATGAACCAACAATTCTGATGATGGCCCACCATTAAAATTTAAACAGAATTTTGATACGTGTACTTTTAGGAAAGTGCCCTCGCATTCCCATTTTAACTAAAACTGCATATCCCGAGAACGAAAAGTTTGGGAGATGGAAGTTGCATAGATTGATTCCTTGTAGGCCAAAACATGGGTATTGCCACAAAAATGAAGGTTATTAAACCAAGCTGATTAAAGTTATGTCACAAGTATGAATTTTTGCAATTTGCCGCCATTTTGAATTTTTTTTGTTAGGCCACCCTGGTTTTCCGCACTTTTCATTTTTTTTTCTCTTCAAAAATGAAATAAAGCAGCATTAAAGTCTCTAGCTGTGTTTCGAGGAATCTGAAACTATGACCCACATATGACCCTCCAAAGCCCACCTCTAATAACGAGGCAATCAATGATGCAGTATCCATCATTGGGATTGTTAGGGAATGTGTAGTTGTGGGGTCAAAGGTCATGTAGTGGTCATTTAAGGTCAATTGACATAATACCCCATAGGTCTTGGCCAGTGGTTCTCTTGAGCAAGTTTGGTGGCTATACAACTTACTTTGGAAAAATGGTGTATTTGGGGTCAAAGTCAAGTAGGGTCATTGGCGGTCAAAAGGGCTTATGGGCCATAAGAGGTCATTCTGTCCATACCATAAGAGTTCTCCTGGACCCGGTGGTTTCTTTAATAGTATTTTACTAGCATCCTCATTTGCTCTCACATGGGTTTTGGGCGATCACCACCTGCTTGAATGACCTCTCTGGTTTTGCGGTCCTTTGACCCTTGAATGACCCTGATGACCTTGCCATGACCCTTGGTAAATTTTCATCAATCATCAACATCGACCCGCCCACCAGGTCTCGCATGAATATACCCCAGTTACCCCATTGGAGCTCCTTTGACTTTGAATGACCCCTACTGACCTTTGATCCACTAACCAATAACAGACCATCGGTTTTTTTCGTCAGTCAGGGGCAACCCCCACCAAGTTGCAGGAAGGTGTAATCCTCGGTCTCATAGAACATATGCAGTCAGTCAGACACAGTGACAGACAGACACCTTATAAATATTGGATTCGCAAAGGTTTGAACGTTGGGCAAAGGTCATTTAGGTCATTAGAGTCAAACATGTAACTAACTATATGATTCCTACAAGTTCCTTTTATCATGTTAGTGGTCCTGTATTTATTTGGCCGAAATTGTATATCTAGTGTCGAGCCCGATCTGCGCGTGGGTCTTCGCTAGCTGATTATAACCCGTTTAGATGAGTATACTGAATGTTTTCAGAACAGAACCAAGGTACTGTTTTCGACCTAAATAGCACCCTGGGTGCTTCAGATCCATAATGTCAAAGCATGGGTATGAAAACCACAGCCAATTACCCAATAATGACCCCTACAGGACTTCCGCCTCGCAAAATTGACCCCTCGAAAATGTGACCACAAAATGGTACGGCAAACGCTAACACCTATCAAAACTCATATCCATAAGTCAAAGGCAACGGCCAAGTTCCCCGATAACGCCCCCTGGATGCCCTTTGACCCAAATGACCCCTCGAAAACGTACACAAAACTGTATTGCGAAACTCTAAACTCTACCACCATAGACCAAAACTCATATTCCATACGTCAACTCAACATCCACGTTACCCGATAACACCCTTGAAGACCTTCGACCCCAAAATGACCCCTCGAAACTGCACAAAAAACTTGTACGGCTAACTCTCACTCCATACCAAAACTCTATCCATAGGTCAAGCACAGCTATTTTACCAAAAACCCAAAAACGCCCCCTGGATGACCTTTGGCAGAGCTCCACATTGAGATTTTGGAATCAGGGAGATTTTGATCTTGGAATCGGAGATTTGATTAGAATCAGGGAGATTTAAAAAAATAGCGAGCATTTCAGTCTAATACCTCCTCAAGAGGATACAGCCAATGGAATTGTTGTAAAGATCAATTGAAGCTTCCACATTTAAGGAACTTCAGTAGGAACTTAGTCCATTTGGATTTTTTTTAAAAGAATACATGAAAAAGGTTGAAGTAAAAGTCACTTTAAAGGTTTCTTAACTTGAAAACGAAGCCACCCGACATAGTTATGAACTGCCATCATGAGATCGAGCTCTTTAAAATAAAGCTGTCCCCGAAAAAAATTGACAGGGCTCCGCCTTAATTACAGCCGCCATTTAAGGAACTGTCATTAGGACTAAGTACCTATGGAGATTTAAAAAAAAATATTGACATTGAAAAGGTCGAGCAACTTTAAAAGGCTCCTAACTTGAAAAGGGAGCCATCTACAAACATATGAACTGTCCATTAGATAGAGCTCTTTAAAAATAAAGCTTTTCCCGAAAAAAATTGACAGGGCTCGCGTCTGACAGACCCCGTTTAGGGACTGTCAGTGGGTACAAAGTCCACAACCAGCACTAAATTATTATAACCTAACACTTTGCACTATAGCATGATGGAGCAATCTGCCAAAAGGGCAACAGCAAATCCAACAGGTTCATTATCTTGTAGGCCTAGCCCTTTGCACCACTTGGAGTTAAATTTGTTAACACTTTAAGACCCAGCCTAGCCTATAACAGTTAAAGGGTTAAATATAAAAATATTGCTGTTCTGGTCCATCCTAAAGTCGGGAGAACAACTATTCAGAACCACAGACTATATATCTTTTGCCTAAGAATGTGTTACTTATTTCTTACTTTGGTTATACATTTTTATTTATCTCAACACCACCATCATTTTCCATGACCCCTGAAGGACCTTTGACACAAAATTGACACTTTTAAGACACAGCAAATAGCCATAGGGGCGCCCAAAAAAGTTGAAAAGGGTTCAATATAAAAATATTGCTGTTCTGTCCACTCCGAAAGCGGAGAGAAAACTATGATGTCAGAAACAAAACTATATTATCTTTTTGCCTAAATTGTTTACGTATTTTCTACTTGTTTATACACATTTTATTTTATCTCCACACCACCATCATTTTCCATGACCCTTGAATTACTTTGAGACCCAAAATGACACTTTAAACACAGGCCCCCAAAAAATCAAAAAGCCCCCCCCCCCTATTCAGTTAAAGGGTTAAATAATAAAATAATTGCTGTGCTGTCCTCCTAAAGTCGGGAGAAAGACTAGTCAGAAACCAAAGACTATATTATCTTTTTGCCTAGAATGTGTTTACGACTAATTTTCTTACTTGTTATACATTTTATTGTATCTCAACACCACCATCATTTTCCATGACCCCCTGAATGACCTTTGACCCCAAAATGACCCCTCGAAAATGTGACCATAAAACATCGTACGGCGAAACTCTACCCACCACCATACCAAAACTCATCATCCATACGTCAAGCACGGCCAAGTACCCGACAACGACCCCTTGATGACCTTTGACCCCCAAAAGGACCCCTCCAAATCGTGACCACAAACCTCGTACGTCGGAGATCTACCATCACACCAAAATTCATATCGTATGTAAAGACGGTGAAACACACCGCCGACAAACCCACAGACGCCAAAGTTGATTCTTTTGTAATATAGCATTTGACCAATTGGGTCAAAGGTCACATAGGCCATAGAGGTCAAAAAGGGGCACTTGGTCCATCAAGGTCCTTTCTGCGCATATCCATAATAGTCTGGACCAGTGGTCCTCATCAGTTCTTAGTTTGTCATAAGCATTTTATTTCGAGTGTGTTTTATTATGGAGATTGACAAAAGGGGTCAAATGCCATATGGGTCCCTTAGAGGCCACTCTATATATACTCATATGAGACTTTGGTCCGTTGGTTCTTTTGACTACGTGTGAAGGTAATCGGCACATGTACACTAACAGTTTACATTCACACCTCCAGGTTACCACTGCATGCCTTACAATGATCTTTAATGCAGCAAGCTTGATACAATCGTATAGCATCTCTTTTTACAGCAATACATTGACGCTTGGTTGCACACGTAAAAAGGATATCAGAGGGGTCATAAAATACTGGTAGCAGAGCAATTGTCGGTTTTTAACTTTTTTTTTGTATTAATTTCTCTATTAATTTTCGTAGGTTTTCAGGCCACTTTAGGGAATATCCTCAATCAAAAATAGAGGAGTAATTATGACAAATTTCGCTGAATTTGTTTACAATTTTTAGGATATTCCTATTCAAAATGTACTTAATTCTGGCAGATGTGTTCCCAAGATTTCCACTTAGTATGATATGCTTACCGCCCACTTATTTCAACATTTGCCTCCGATTTTCACGACGCGGGATATTTAAAGGTTTTTTTAAAAGTCGAATGAAAGGCCAATCATGTAGTGAAGCACTGCACCGTCGACACAAATATTTAAACCCGTCAAAAGTAAGGCCAGCGTGTTTGTCGTCCAACTCAACTCGCAATAGAATATAGTAATCCCGTGTAAGGTTATTAAATATTCCGAAGTATGCCCACCGTTGTCGCAGGTGAATCCCCTCTTTTGTTTATCATATTTATAGGATCGGAATTTTTATATCTAGAAAACTAATATATTTAAAGTGCCTTCACTTCAAGGACCACTTATAAATTCCGCACCTGGTTTTCAACAGTTTCCAAGGTGCCTTAAAACGGTCAAAACGGTCGTGTGACACAAAAACATCGTTTTAGAGGAACAGCCACGCTGGGCCATAGGGTAACCTTGTCGCGGCAATGTCCATTGTATCGAAAACAGCCAACAAGAACTTAACAATGACAACCAGATGAGGTTTCAGCGTACACCAAAATTGTTTCTTCAAGACCGCCAAAATATAACCATAACATAACCAAAAATTCTAACTTTGCCGTCGAAACCAACAAACACAACCAACCACTTTCACCCATCCTATACCATACACTATGCATGTCAGTATAATGCATAATGGGAAACAGGCGCCTTATGCAAAGGACGATACCCCGCTACCAAATTTGCTAAGGTACGGACTAGTAATTTTTGAAGTTTTTGCTTACTAAAGTAGGCAATTTATACTTTTGCTGAAATTCTTTGAGACTTGGATGCAAAATTTACCCCCGAGTTATTAACATAACCATGAACAAATTATTGAAAAATCAAAAAACAAAACAACTTCTTTGTTTCACTCTATAATGGTCGGGCGACCTTCATCCAGGACATTTGTGTTACACTACATCTCTCAATTCAAATGAACTCGCACTTGTGTTTTGACCTCAGTCCCTGTAGCCCTTGGTAGATATGGTAAGTTTGTAACACGATCACCATTTTATTTTCGCCCGAAGAACCAAACTAGTACCGGTTAATAGGTGCACACATAAACCAATAGCATTCAGTAAGAAAGACGACAAGCATGGGCATCAGATATTTCCAAAACTTGGACAAAAAGATAGAAAAGTCACCCAACCTGCCTCCCTACAAAAAGTCCAAAATAAAACTACGGGAATTCCCACTCTCCAGAACAATTTGCCGACTTTTGGGGGAAACGGACATAAACTGCCGACTAGTTTCGCAAATAAAGCCGACATTTAAACGCCGCTCCGATGACAATAATCCATCAATGATGAATTGATGATTAATAAAAACTGGTTCCTTTATATTATATTTTCTCGCTCTTTTTTCTTTTTTTCTCGAAAATGATATCAGCATATTAACTCATCAATTTATCCAGTTCCAAAGTGATTCAAACTATGACCCAATTAAGACCCCGCTATAGCCTAGCCTAATACTAACAATTCATAGCTATGCTTTCAACAAAATTGAACCCTATTCAGTTTTGACCCCTGTATAATCTTTGTGAACCACTATCTCACTTAAGCTACCCCTTCAAATGGCCACATACTTGTCGTGTATGTCATAGTATTGGTGTAGCCTTGGCTATAAAATGGGCCTCTTTGTCCCCCCCTTCCAGGTGATACTGACCAACATGCCTGCTCTCCCACAAGTACACTGTAAGCCTGTGTTTGAAGGTATACCCCCTGAACGATAGGTATTGTTGAAAATCTACACAACCTATGTTTTTGTGATTTTTAATGTCAACTAGCTAAGATATTTTTTTCTTGTTTTTTGCACTCTCTATATTCAAAGATTAATTGGCCACAGATTAATCTTTTAGATTGACCTTTTTTGGTTATCATGTAACCTATACATCCAGCATGACCAACCTTAGATTCTCACATCACTAGGCTCATCAGTATCAATGGAAAGGAGGGGACCATACCTATTCAATTGGTAGCCAATATCATAATTATCTGTGGCAATTCTGACATCATTACTAAGTTGGTAATTCTCAAAATACAGCAAGTAAACTTGAGTCATTCCCCGGCAATAAGCCAGTCTGGATCATTGACCTCAGCAGACCTTTGACCTTGTCCGTGACCTTTGACATCCTCCACATATGAGGACCCTCTATTGCAACATTAACCCCCGTTTGATATAAAAAAAAAAAAAAAAAAAATTGATCGATTAAGCCCATGCACTTAATTGGTCGAGCTATGATTTACAAAAATACTGGGCGAGGGCGCAGTCGAGCCCAATATTGTAAAACTCATAGGGAGAACCAAATTAATAATAGGCACAAATCATCCAATTTTATCATTATCATGTTTGTGGATCCGAATTTTCAACACTTTGGACTCCCCTCAACATGATATGGTTTTCCACATCGGACTTCACTTTTTTTCGAGACGACCTGAAAAACGAAAACATAACAAACTGGTAAAACACATACATAAAACCTAACCAAAACCTAAACCCAAACTGGAACACACACACATACATACATATTATTGACATGGCCGCTTTCCGAAATCCCTTAATGTTTTTTCAGCCAGCAATAAAATTGGGTGCCATTGGTTGCAAACATCAATTGTCACACATCCATCACTGCTGATCACCATGTATCCTATCTATACTCTGGTGGTGCTTGTTTTTAAGCATAAACAGGAGCGTAAAGGTAATCAATCGCAATTCCTGATATCATTTGACACCGAAAAGGGGATTTTTTGTAGGGTGAACAAAAGCTCGAAGGGTTGGTAAATGCACTTAACCCTCAGTAGACAAGGGTTAACCTGTTACATTCTACATGTACTTTGAGCATTACATCCAATGCAGAAATCAGAGTTTAACTTTTTTTAAGACACCGTAAAAAGAATATACAAAGCATACATACCTCCACCATATGATATGAAATGTAATCTCTTCCGCCTTTAATGTGAATTCCTACCCATTTGCCTTCAGTGCTTCAGCCACTTTGCTTTTATTCATGCAAGCCAATCGAAGTTTATCCTTCACATTCACTCACTTTTCCGGAAATAAGAAGACAATGATAAAGCACCCCTTTCCCCCCCAAACAGCAGCTTCAATCTGACATATATCTTTAAAATTCCCACTGAGATGCACATCGTTTACGGAATTTATCAACTGTGAACCTGAAGAGATTCCTCATCACCTGTAATATTGACCTCAGCTGGAAACCCCCATTTTTCCTAAAAATATAAAATACCCATATTGCATGTAGAGTGCAGGACCATATCTTAAGACATTAATTATACAAATCGTGGTTTAACAACCACCTGCTCAATTCAAATGCTAGACAAGATTTTACCTCATCGACACAAGTGAAGTCCGGGGATCTGTTGTAATCTTATTATAGTCGGGACAGAAACCCTTTGACAATCGCGTATTTCCTGGTTCTCTGATGCGTTTTATCTACAGAAAAATGCACTGGCCTCTGATTGCCCACCGAAGCGATCTGGCTGTTGCTGTGTCCCCGACCACGCTCATAGCGCTGATAGCTCCGCCCCCTTTTTTACACCAGTGGTACATGCTCGTGAAAGGGTTTCTGTCCCCCAAGTTATCCCGTTGCTGATAGGGATGTGCAAATCGGTCGGCTGCAAGTTGCACCTGACGAAGCAAAATGATTCTGGCATTTTTTTTTTCTGATACAGCAGAGAACTTTTCCATTTCTGTTTCTAATGGATTTATGAGAAGCAAGAAAACAGTGCCTTATGAAGAGCCTTTGTTTTATTTCCAAAACGGCACCCACATTCTTCAAGTGTTAAGTTGGTTGGAAACTTTTTGGGTATTTTCTACTACTTTTTAAAGAGTTTTGTGTTACTTCATGAAATAAAGTGTATCACACCACACACCAGAGGGTGTTTTATTACCAATCACATAATTCATTGCATGTGCCTATACTTGTACTGTACTAACACATGTCAGTAGCTAGGGATAAAAAGTGTTCCAAAAGGATCAAGAACCTCAGCATTTTCATGATCTCGAAAAATTCCGTAAGTACTAACTCTTTTGTGGCTAAAATGAGCGTAAAAGAATAGGATTTTTTGTTGGATACATACCCTATTGAGTGAAAGTTTTTTTCCCCCTCCGAGGAAAAACATGTACAGATAACATCAATTTACAGATAATAAACAATTATGATACAAAACTAATAAAACTCAGTGCTGCAGAGGGCTAACATTTACACTTAATGATTAAGAGAACAGCATCAAAGGATCACATGCTGCACACTAAAGGCTACTTTAAAAGAGTCAATTCGGCAACAAACCAATTTGGCAACAGCAATTCGGCAACACATCCAATTCGGCAACAACTAATTCGGCAACAGACCAATCGGCAACACGCGCCAATTCGGCAACAATTCAATATTGGGGAAAACAATCGGGCGTGTGAGCTCGCAATAAAAAACGGATATATTTCTTGTTATTTTCTGTTCGTCTTTCCTTGTTACATTTTGGTGGTATTGTAGTAATTTTACACAATAGTATTAAGCCGGGAGATTAGCCTCTTTGTCCAGTTGTCTTTTTACCATTGGAATTCCTAAATTTTTAACCAAGTGATGCAGAAATATTGCTTTTCTGTTCCTCTTTTCTTGTGTACATTTAGGTGTATTATAGCATGGAGTTATAGAGTTGGCCCCCTTTGATCAATCGTTTTGTTTGTATATCTAAAAATGCAGTGAATTCCTAAATTTTTTGAAACCAAAGGGATGCAGAAATATTGCTTGTTAAAACCTTGCTTTTCTATGCACATGTTTTTTGAGAAAATTCTATTTGATATCATTTTCCGACACATAGGCATAAGAGCACATTTGTCAATGGACTCTATTACTAAATGTTTTTAATACAATTGAGCACACACACAGAATTTTCCCCTTTATTGCGCCTTATTTATATCGCAATATTTACCAAATTTGGAGATTTGTAAACGTTTTCGTTCGTGCATTAGTGTCAAGTTTTACACACTCGCTTAGAATTGAAACAGGCATGATGCTTTACAATCTGTGGTTGCATTCTCAATTACACCCCACATTGATTTTAAACAATAAAGTTTGTCTTCAGATTCTGGAAATTTTCAGTACAATGACTATTTTTCAATAATAGCTGATTTTCAATCAAGAGAAAAATATTAAAAGTAATTGAATTTTGAGAGCGCGCAATCCCTTTCCCTGTCTCGATTAACAAAAAATCACCCTAGAGCGACCCTTATCTTTTAGGGAATCAGCCCACCGTAACCCGGTTCCCTCCCTCCCCTACCCCTCGTTTTTCTCAACTACATTCAATTTATATTATGCTATGTCCTAATACAAAGGTTTCATATCACCTATTTTTGTTCATATTTTTTGGGGGTCTTTTAGTAATTTTCTTTCCTGTATTTTTTACTATATCACCCTGTATAATTTTTAGCCACCCAGTACCTGGTCTTAATGTCGAATCAGAGATTTCTTGAGTCATTAGCTTTCAAAATGTATACTTTTGTAGATGTAGGATCTTATAGGTGTCCTGTTTTTTTTGTTTTTTTTTTTGTGTTTTTTTTTGGTCAATTGTTTCACGCGCGCGAAGGGTGGCGAGTTTTCAAAACGCATGGCCATAATCACTCAAATAGACATCCTTCTAGAACACCTATCGAGAAAGATCCAGATCTTCTAACTGTCCCTATTTTCTCTTCTGCCTTGCCACGAGAGAAACACCAATCATCTCTAAAGACGGTGCTCAACCCCTGGCCCTATTGCCATTGTAAGCATTTTTTTCCTTCAATTTGTTTTTAAAATGCTTTGAAGACCATGCTGACACGGTTTAACTAAATGTGAGAAATGAACTCTTGCACTGCACTTCAATCAAACAACCCTACCCATAATGATGATTTTACTTTTCAATATGCCAACACCTCATATCATTATCTTTAGTCTTAATTGTGAATCACAGTATTCAGACATACAAAGGGGTTGCACAAGGTTAGTTTGAAGATGTCACTAAAAATGGCTCATATTGACATCTTAACGGGTCCAAGTCACCCGTAGACTGGTAAGTATTTAAGCTCATCAGGGAATCCATAACTGGGCGTTGGTATTAAGACACAGGGTTAGTGTGTCACCAAGTTTTAAATTAAAACAACCCGAAAACGGAAAAACATTAAAAAAACAGCAAAAAAAAAAGCATTAGAACATCCCTGTTACAAGGGACTCACACCGTGAGTATTATTAACGAAACAAATTCCCTTGTTTGACGCGTGTTTGATGAGTAAAAATCACTACGGTGGGAAGTCAGTACGTTAAACAATCGCTTAACACTCGAATACAAAAGCATAGCATGTAGTTCAACCATAAGAAAGTATATGACAATTCATTCGAGCAAGATTGGTTTTAGATAAGAAACTGAAACGCCGAGTTAGAAATGACTTTCAAACGGTCATTTATAACGATTATTAGTGCAAATGTGTGAAACTTAAAAAAAAGTCTCACTGACTACACCTTTATTACTAAATGAAATTGGCAAAAATTTAGTATCATGATTTCTAATTATCCTCATATGTGCACTGTTAAAAATAAACCTTTTAAAAAACAGGCATTTGAAGGGCAGCTGCGGCATCTCTACTTACATGCAATGAACGTAAATATAACGGAAGCCGTAAAAATACGAAAACCATTGCAGCACGTAAAATAAACGGCGCAAAATCTAGCTAGCTTCAACGTTATGTGGGTTTTTTTTGACTTGTTTAAAAAATATAAGAATTAAAACGTTATCATCCTCTGACCAAAATTTTACGTTGTAGCTATGGCATCATTTACAAACGTGGTATTTACGTTACCACATGGTTTAAGAAGTATTTTCAGGCAAACAATTTGAGAAAAAAAAAAAAAAAGGCAAATAAAACAAAGGGAAAACTTGAAAGAAAAGATTTAAACCAATTACCTTTGTTTATATGGTAAGGTACAACATTTTAATTTGTCACCAATTACTTACTCATAAAATGAATAAACTTAATACATGTACCCTTACATAGATTCGAACCAGGGCCTTAAGTTACAAGTCCTAAACATTATCCATACACTAAATGACTTTACTGATAGCAGAGATGCTTTAAAATTAAATATATAATTTCAGTTTTTTAATTTTTTGTTTTTTTCAAATTTAAACAAATATACTATAAAAAGTGGAAAAAAAGGTTTTTTTTTAAACTATTTTTAATAATGAGAAAAAAGATTTTGCATTTTTTTAAGACGCTACTTACGAGTTTATTAACACATTTTAGGCTAAAACGATTTTCAAAGTCGTATTCTTACATTAAAAAAAGTTACACAGGAAGTTAATATTACAGAAATATAATAACGTTAGCGTATTTTATAAATACTACTTTTTTCAAATGGTAGTTATTATTTTTAGCAACTGTTTATTTACATTGTTTGCTTCCAAATTGTAATTTTATTACATTTTTTGCTTCCAAATTGTAATTTTGATTGGGTTAGGTTATAGGTAATAAAGCGTGAAGATAATTGAATAATTGTGTTTACCTTAATTTAAAAGACAAAAGTCTGAGTAAAATTGGAAAAACCTTTTAACGTTTGCCTTTTTACTGCTAACCATTGAAAAAATAATACCGTTTCCGAATGAGATAAAGGTCAATGAGGGAACAAGTTTACCCTGCCAGGGAATGTTTGTCCTTTCATATTAAATACGCCAGTATGACACGGTGTTTGTTTAAATGCGTAGTCTCAGTTCTGTGAAGTCACACAATAGCAACGGACCTATGGGTCAGGGGTCATCGTTCTGTTTTAACTTTATTATGGTATCAACGGGTTTGTGGCCAATCACACAGGCTTGCTTTTGAACACTTGACGATCTGTCCAATGGAATCTCTCGCGCCTGTATGTCGCTTTTATCTGAATTGCCATTTTGCTTCACATCATCTGTGGAGCCTTCGCCCAAAGAAGGAATCAAAAATTTTTTGTGCACATGGTAATTCGCGCTAAATTTCGGCAGAATTGCTTTGTGTTACTATCAGATTCTCGCATCTCATTCATCGGCTTTTGGAAATTTAATACAGTGCATGTCATTGCTTTAATGTGTACTTTTATGATCATACCCATATTTTGAATACAGAATCGCGTCCTCGCTGCGAACATTCCGATAGCTGTTATTATGGTGAAGCGCAGATCGAGGCAATGAAACAGACTCATACTAATGCCAGACCCTTAGCAGTGCAGTCAGGTTCAGTTGCAGATAACTCATCTGCAATCTCCCCGGCGGCCGTTTGGGAGGGCATACTAGATTACAAGCCTGTGTGTTACAGCCGTGCATTAGACTTACATTGAACAATGTGGAAGATCGTCAAGGAAATACACAACCAAATCGCAGTGGTTGTTAAAAGTTTGCCATGTCACCCACTTTTTGTTTTCTACAATAAAATTAGTTTGTGGGGGCCAGTCATGTACGGGTGCCTTTATAGCGAGGGCGATATCGAATACGCAGTCCGCCTTTTGGCCGATATATCCCCGATGGTTTTTTCCATTTATTATTGAAGGCTTTAACCATAGGGCTTTCATTCATGCCTCGTCGGCATATTTTTTGTAACTTTTTTTTTTCCAATATTTATTTATTGGGTAGTCAAAAGTGCAGCAAACACGATAGTTACTCATTTTATCCCTAACGTACCTAGAGGTTAAAAGGTCCATGTTCCGATCGCGTCATCGCCTCTCCCCAGAAGCCCCAGAATTTAACTACCGGAAGTGGTTGACATTTTGGCATCAAAAGAATGCTGTTCTATTTTTCTCTTTACCCTTGTTTGAAATCTTAGAACAATGATGTTTGGTTCGAAAGTTATGGCGCAAATGTGTCCCTTTTGTTCGACCAATATTAAATTTTACACATTATTCTATGAATGGCTTACAATTCACACGTTTTTTCGCTCTCGCATCACACGGACTGAAATATCAGCGCGGAACTTTACAGTGAGTCTGGAAGTGTAGGCCAATTATCAAGATTGAAAAACTCCATATCCTTCGGTTATTGCCGCTAACTAGGGGGTGGCAGGAGCTTGTAAATCATATAGGAACACATCCCATATGCGCGGGGCAGAGTTGACCCGGAGTTTTTGGTGTGGCCAAAATAGGGTATTAGGGGATTGTAGGGATAGGGAGGAGTTTTCCCTATTTGGTGGAATGTGGATGTTAGAATAGGGTCTTGTATTTTTGACGCGAATATCTTGACTTTCCCGAGAATCAGTGGAATTAAGAGGGCCTCTACTTCATATGTCATATTTTAGGGTCCCCATTTTGATTCAGTATGCAAATTATTTCAATTCCACATGAAAAAACTTCAAGTATTTTAATTTAAAAGTGCAAATTAATTTAAAGCGGGATCGGTTCTCAGTGAGGATTGCAGTTTTCGGTTTACTTTCTTTGTTGTTAAAGCCCCATTTCACCCCGAATGGCCTTCTTTAGTCTAGCTTGATAGATTTGACTTTTCATAGGGCCAAAGTGATTTGGAAATTTGGTGTTGGTTCTTGGAAAATTTAATGGAACCCACATGTTTCATGATCAAATGGGTCAGGCCAAGATGCTGTACATCTTGTCAAAGAGCTAGTGATGAAGTCGGTTATTCAATTTTTCAACACATCATAGGGAAAAAATGGACGGGGCCATCGTATATTATCTGCATAGTGCTTGTTTACAGAATTAATGAGTGCAACATATACCAACACATTCCGTTATTCACATCAAATTAAAGATGGTTGCAGGTGGCTTATTTACCAGTCAGTTTCGAGAGACTTACAATTCACTCTAGTTGTTTGATATTACATGTGTCCCCCAAAAAATGCAACACTTGGGGCTAGGCGACATAAGTTTGAACAAAAGCCATGTGACTTAATTATTCTTTGTTGTACTGTAAAGAGGGATTGTTAGCTAATATTCCTGAAAGTTCATAAAGGTAGAGTCAATAGTTTTTAAGATATGAACCCCAAACAATTCAAGTAACCAGCAAGCACCCATTTTACAAAAAATGGAGAGTGGTTAACTACAAGAATGGCAATGAAGACAAAGAAGGGCAAAATACAATATTGATTGCAATCAACATTTTACTTGCCCAAATTTCTTGCAGAACAACTTCTACTGGGTCAAATGAATGCATTTACATAACTTATTTTTAACTAAGAATAATACAAACATTATTTATTGGGATACAAATATTGTCGAAAAAGATTATAAAACTATGACAAGTCATAGACAAAACTCCACATTAATTTAAAATGATAATGCGTGGGCTTCAACTTTGCTTGTTACTGAAAAATATGTTACATTATAACTTTATGATTGAAAGTAAAACGGTATGTTTTCGACCACAAAAACTCAACAAAAATATAAGTATATTCATTTTGTCATTAAATTGTGGGTTAAGCTAACTTATTTGTTTGCCGTCACAAAATGATGAGATATGATTGAGCTCTAATCCAATGCAGTCTTATTGGACAATCGCAGAGTAGATGTTTGGTTGATCTACATTCCATAATCGATCTTTTAGTGTGTTAAAATGAATGTTTTAGCTGTTATTACCAATGGAAACATTCATTATTAATATTTGTTGCAGCACATGTCTGTTAAAAAAAAAAAAAAAAAGGGGAAAGTGGTGGTTGGACTTAGAGCCCCGGTCCTTAGCGATTTCCTATTGGTTGGTTCTGGGCCGCAAACGTATTTGTGCCACGTATTGTAGTTAATAGCGCCTCAATGTTTTTTTTAAATGGGTCCTGCAGGATACTTCATATCTGGGGGTCATATCTTAAAAAAATATGACTCTACCTTATGAACTTTTCAGGGGACATTAGCGAAAACAGTCCATCTTACCTTACAACCAAGGATAAGTTAGTCACGTGCTTTGTTCAAACTATGGCGGCCTGCCACCAAGTGTTGCGCTTTTTTTTTTGGGACACACGTATCGTTAACACAGGTTATGGGCCAAGAGTTTTGCATGAAAGGGTTAAATTCATTAGCATGATCAAAGGGGGTTTTCCATCCTTACTATGTACTGCGAGTTCCATTTTTTCGTCACATGTGCTTAGCAGTGAGGCCTACGCTTAAAAACCTCTGTTCATTTTCCATTTTTCACAGGTTGCCATTGACAAATTCCTTCCATTTTTGGTACTTGTTTGATAAAACATTTTTCACTTTTGGGGTTGTCAGTTAAACTCCAATTTGGTGTGCATAGCTTTAGATCGGGGCAACCGCTTTCAGTGACTTTGGGCGTGCGTCTGAAGTTTGAAATTAACAATTGGGCAGATGTCATCGTCTGCTTTCATTCATATATTGGCTCCGCCTTTTAATAGATCCACCAGCAAAGCCTTTTCTTAAAACAACTCAAAGTTGGGGGTTGCATTTTAAAATGTGGGCTACATCTTGGGCCCTTATGTCATATAGAAATTGTCTTTCGAATGCTTAGTTAGCTCAACTACAAATGAGCAGGATGTAATCAATCCTGTCAAGTTGAAAGAAATTAAAATCCATATTTTTCAGTTTTAAATACTAGCTTCAACTTATGTAGGTCTTGTGTGGCTAAAACGTCTTGTGGTAGTTAATTTCATTACAATGAGAGCATACATAAATCACTTGGTCATTATATTGGTTTTTTTCTTGGAAGTTGTTATCTCTTCCATACGAAATTCCTCTTACAGTTATATTTGTAGTTTTCTATGCTACAAAACCAACACTTAAAAATGGCGGATTATATTGAAGGTTTTGTATTTTGTGTTTGTTTTGATTGTCCTCCCCTTTAAAGTTTGATGTTATTGCTATTGATTAACGTTGCATGTTATTTAAATTTTATAATCATTAGTTAGCTCAATGCTAATTCATGTACCTATTTTTTTCAATTTGGCTCGTCATTGTCAGGTTAGGTAGCTAATTAATTCTCACTGGGTTCCTTTCTCTTGTAAACGGCGTGTTTTGATTGCGTTTTAAGACTACCTGGCTTTTTGAGGCGGCACCATTAATGTTAATTCACAAACATTTTACAAGCCAAATTGAGGGATAGGTATTACTTTTTTCTCCAATTTTATTTCAGACAGAGCTTTATGCGTACTTGGGCTATTGCTAGTACTATCCTATTTTGCGCAGGCAAAACCAACGCTCTGTTGCATGGTGGTGGAACATGTGTGTGGATTGGGTTACTTTGGGTAAATGTTAAAACTTAGGATAAGGTTGGGAGTTCATGTATAAGTGGCAGTTTCCATCATAATTTCATAATTCATTTATGGACCATGGCTCTTAAAATGCAAAATAGGAAGGATATTCTAGAAGTTGTATGCAGTCAAACAGCTACTTTCCTTTTCAGTTCAAGTATAAAATTTGGTCAGTCTTTCTGATAAGACTAGAATATAACTTTGAGGGATAAAAAGGAGCAGGAAAGGAGTACGGGTGTACTATAAACTTCAAGTAGCATGTATTATTATTTTTTATTATTATTTCAGTTTATTCAATGCATATGGTGATCCACAGATCAAAATATTACATGGAATTGCACCTTAAAAATTACATTTATATAATCAAGAAGAATTAATAAAACATTAAAACATTACCAAAGGTCTCTATTAAATATATTGCACATTATACACAAACCCACCAAAGTTTTTTTTTTTATTGTAACTGAATTTAACAGAGAACAACACCCCACATCAATTTAAAAAGGCAAGGAAAACCACATACAAGGGCATGACATGAAGGATGATCCAGGAAAATGATTTATTCAGTAAATTCACAAAATATAGAATGGGGGACTCTGCTTGAAAACGACCGTTCTGCAAGCAAGTTGAGTAATTAGCATTACGAAGGTTGCGACCGTTGAGACTGATCTGGTAGGAGGAAGGAGATTACTTGTTCTTGTTGTGATTGAGTAAGCTTTTCAGCCAGAAAGAGGAATGTCCTCCCTCCTGACAGAAGAGGCAAGGTCACATTTATCGAGAGGCATCAGAAATGAGATGAATCTGCTTCCAAGGTATGATCCTACATGCCCGCCTTTGGAGTTGTTCTGAGGGTTTGACTGACCAGCAGTCAAAGGGCGGGGCCCCCAACCATGAATTCACATATTCAACAAGTGGTCTGACATAACCTTTTAACAGAAAGAAGTTCTTGATGATTAAAAAATAAAAATGTTTTAAAATGCGCAGCATATGAAGACGGACGATTGGTTATTGATTACAATTTCATTCACATTTTTTGTTCCCATTTAGATTGTTTTGCAACCATATACCCAGAATCTTGGCTTCTTGCAAATTTAAGGGGAGTGTTGTTAATGTGCAATATGGGGATAGTTTGGTGGAATACGTTTAAAACAGAACTAGAGGGCCTGACACTTGGAAGGATTAAGACTTCTAAGTTTGTTATCAAGATTCCATTGACAGAAATTGTCTCTAAAACACCTTGC
>JAMKCH010023792.1:0-47071 GCA_023653785.1 Ophioderma brevispina
ACGCAATTTATTGCTAAAACCCCTGTTTTTACTGCATTTTGAAACTCTCGGGGGGGGGGGCAGCCGCCCCTCTGCCACCCCCTGGCGCTGCCATGTTATAGATTACATTTGTAGTCAATTGCTTGAACCCAATTTCGAATTTCATTTGAAGGCATATTTTAACAACTGACATACGAGAGAAGATACATTTGTCGTCATTTTCAATTATTTCTAATACACTGCTAGTCAATAAAAACTCTACATTCAGGAAATATTTTTTCTGAAAGGTTTAACGTTATTTTGCTTGAATGTTTGTTTTGGTTGTTTACAGGGGTAAACATGCTATCAGAAGATTTTTATTTGGTGTCTTTCGGACCTTGGGTTCAGAAACTGTCAATTTTGTAGAGAGACCTAAAAATTTCTGTTTGGCCACTTTCAGCCATACAATGCGAAGAAACGTATATACAATAACTCCTTATAGCAAAGACAATTTACACATTCAATTTCAGTTGGTATCGATTTCTTCTTGACAAAAAACATTTTGAAAAACGGTCTATTGTGTAACATAATTATAAGTAAAATATCTTTAACAAATCAAATTAACATTGTTCAATCATAAAGAGTCAATTATTGAAAATCACTCCATCAATGTCTCAGTTCATGAACATAATAAAATTGCTCATAGAGATTTTTGATTTACATCACTAATTATTTTGCACAAATACAGTATACTCAGCGTCCATAAATTGCGAGAAGAACTAAAGTTGAAGTTTCCTGTAAATAAACTGGAATTAAAACTTAAAAATCAATTGCACTGTTTTTCAAGCTGAATACAAAACCTATGGTTTCACTTTGACTCCCAAGTTTCGTTATAGGTTAAACCATGAAAGCTTGCTGATCCAAAGTAAACCGTGGTCTTACACCAGCTATCTTGACTTTCTTATTGGAGAAATTGAACATTTTTTCACTCAGCATTTTCTTTTGTAATCTCGGGGATATTAGTTTTATAATCATGCAATTATTCTCCCACCTTCTATTGTTTGACAATCATTTGACATCTCAAATCAAAGCTGAAGACCATGTTACTCTATGTAAACGATGCATCTTTGTTTGGCTCAAAATCGGCTGAACAGGAAGTCTCTCAGCAAATGAGCATAACTTCTTCCTCCAAAGTCCAAATGACACCAAATAAACGTTTTCTAAAATCCTGTTTATCCCTCTTTATAACCAAAGCAAACATTTGAGCAGAAATAATTCTTCACTATTTCAAATATTTTTTATTCTGAGTGTAGGGTGTTTTTTTACTCACATATGCTGGGCACCTATTTTGTACATAGTTTGTCACTATTTTAAATAATATTTTAAAGGCTGACTCAGAGATTTCCTATGAGGACGCACTCAATTTTTAAACAAATCGTGTTTTTTGCATATACATAATGCTTGCCCATATACTAATCACTGTGTGAAATAATTAAGCTCAAATCGAAGTCTTTCACATAGAAAATCACAACTTTGTTATAAAATTCCGGATCCGGAATTTTTGTTATACACGGCATCTTATGGCACTCTTATACTGTGCATAAATGTTTACTGCATGAAAACGGAAACCCGATTAATCTCTTACTTTGGAATTAAGCATTTTAGGTGAATATCTTTGGTTCTAAATGACTATTTTTAATTACTACACACAACAAAAATTATATTTCGAAATCTCTCAGTCGGCCTTTAAGGTGGTATTTAGTACCAAAGGTCTTCACACACTCTTATTCAATCAAACTTTATACATAAGAAACAATAAAAACCCAGGACACGAGTTGGGTAATCCTAAACTCAAGCAGGGTGAATACATCAAAACACAGCAAAAAGACAAAAGCACCATTTTAAATATAATAAGCATATATACATGTTAAAAAAGACAAACTGAGTTGTGAGGCTGCAGACAGGAGAAAATGGGTGAGGCTAAAAAGGTAGGCAAAGACTACCAGAGCCGCCTATTATATTTTGATATATGGGCATTCAACCCACTGGGGCTCATGTCTGCAGTTCCACAAAGCATAATTACAAAGCAAAGCGATTTGGATTAAAATCTTTAAAAAAAAAATAGGGGCTCTAGCATCAACAAATTTAAAAATGGTTTTCAATCTGGCCTTGTTGTCTTTGGTAATGAGCCCCCCTAGAACCAATCTTGACACAACAAAGCTCAGCTTTGTAGCCGCTAGATTTTAGATCAGCTATAAGGCAGCAAAATCTGTCCATTTTCCTAGAGTGAGCATCATTAATGCTCATTTCGAACGGAATGGTTAACTCCATGACGAAAATACGCTTTCTAACACAAGATCGGGACGTTGGCTTGTGGTGAAAATATTAGGTTGAACAGTACCTCCCCCAATAACCCAGCCAGAAATATCAGCATAGATTTTAATCCCAGGGATGGCATTTTGGGAAATTACATCGTGAAGCTTGCTCAGGATTGTGGACAGAATTGAGTTGTGTCGCCAGGTGAAACGTCCTTGATTAAGAGCTGTCGGACATATATTGAGAATGTGCTGGAGAGTCTCTTCGTTGGAGCACAGTTTACAGGCGGACTTGGTTCTCTTACCACAAGTCTTTAAGTTATTGAAAGTTGGAAGAAAGTCTATAGCTGACCTAACAGCAAAGCTAAGGACCCCCTTGGAAGGTCAAACAAGCTTGAGGAAATTACCTTGAACAATCAAAGGATGTATACAATTCTGCCCAAATTCAGAGCTTTGAGAAAATAAAAGATTCTTGATGTTTTTCTTAGCCTTCTCCCACCTGGTGGAATCAGTGGCCTCATTAGCAATCTCAATGTTTTTCTCCATTGAACAACACCATGCTTTTTCATCTTACTTTTCCATTGGCTCTCTATATTTGGAGCGCAAGCCATGCAGAACATGTTCATCTTCTTTCATCATGCACCTAGCAAATGCTAGTGTATGGGTTTCAACATACACATCTGAAAAGCTGGGTATTGGAAGGCCATTGGGGCTGTGGATGATAGCAGGTGTCGGACCATGGCAGGAAAGCCCTAGAAAACCTTTGATGGTATCTGTATGCAGGTGATCAAGTAACTCAAGCTTGGACACTTGGACAAGTCATGAGACACTATAATTGGCGTACACTTTCAGTTTATACTCATCTCTTATAGCAGCATCTTAAAAAAAATTAGAGCTTACTGGAGATAAGATCGTAAGAATCCTTAGTTTTACCTCTGAAACTAATCTGGCAGCCAAGAAATTTCTCAGGCTCATCATTGACTGTCTTCAAGACATCCGATCCCAGATTAAATTGGACTTCGCTAGGTAAACCACTTCTTATAATTATAGTTTTACATTTCACAGGTTTAAGTTGCAAGTTCATGGATTGCGTATTATCCATGATTTCATTCATCAGCTTCTGGTGCTTCCGATTATTGGTAGTAATTAAACAGAAGTCATCAGCAAATGGAAGTGTTATAGTTTTAGTACCATTAAGAGAATAACCAATTTCTTCTTTAAGCTTCATTTAGTGGATAATTGGATTAAAGACCACGAGAAAGATGATCGGGCTAAGTGGATCCTCCTGGAAAAAACCTCTTTTAAAATAAAATGGCTCAGAAGACCACGTTTTAGTTGTAACGCGCCCCTCTTGACGGGAATACGGGTTTTCAACGTAATCGCAAACCACGGTGGGAATTGTTGCCATGGAGGTATATCCACTGAGCCAAAAGCGTCAGCAAGATCAAAGAAAGTAACGTGAATTGTACGCTTTCTGGATCTAGTATGTTCAATGCAACCATTGATACCTTTTAAAATGCATTCTGAGTTTTGCTATCAAGAAGATCGTTACCTATACCTATAAAAAAAAATTATTAAATTGTATTGGCAACAATCTGATGAAACAATTTACCAATACATCAAGTAAGAGATATCATTCGGAAATTCGCCGGATTGTCCAATTCACAAGACTTATATTAAAGAAACGTTACTTTGGACCAATCTTCGGGAGGATTTTATGATTCAAGGAGTTTTGAAAAGAGAGTTGCCAGGTTTTGATGGGTGGAGGGAAGTTTTTTGAGGAATCCATATAACACTCCGTCAGGGCCTGGAGCGGATGTGGCAGACCGTTTTGTTCAGAATTTCTTTAATGTCACGAGGACGAACTGGGTTCATATTGAAATTAAAGTTCAAATCAGTGGTGGGCAAACAAGGGGGACCATTTCAAATGATCAAGGGCAACCGGCTTGGCAATTCTGTACTTGGATGGATAATACCAAAGAGGTTCTATATAGATAGAGAGGCAAAACGTTACGTAATCTTTAGAAATTCACCGTCTCGCATGTTTTGCCGACCACAAAGAAAACATAGAGTACCAACAATAGAAAGCAATGGCTGCCTCCGCTTCTTCCACATACTGTGGGTGCCGCTTTGCATATGCACTAATCGGTAGTGATACAATTGATGTATGTGTTAGAGGTGGCCAGGTGTAATAATAGTGTACCTGGATCATTGTGCTCAGATACTCTTTTTTCTCATAATGCAATGCGCGCTTAGGTGAAAAGATGTATCCATTGAGGCAGTTTATTTAAATCAAGACGACTGATGTGTCATTTCATTCGTTGTGTGGCCATGGGTAGGACAAAATTTAACCACCCAATAGCACCCAACATCCAACAACTGATATTTTGGCGGATTGTTTGTATCGAATTGACATTATGTGTGTATACAAGCACCCAAACTGATAATTATTCCGTGCAATATTCAAAATGTCAGCGCCCAGCACGGACGACTGGTTTTGAATGCGTTTCACCCCCTTGGGTAATACGTGCTCGCAAAATGAATATTAAAGGCAGGATTTACGATATCTTGGCCTATGGTCTTATTTGCACACTGTCCAGCAAATTTGCAAAACTTCCGATGGTAGAGTTTTTCCTGATGTTGCAGGGATTTTAATTGTTTCGTTTTAGTCTGTACCTTATTGGTATAGTTATAAACTTTCAGAGCTTGGTTTAAGGCTTTTCTGTCTTCCAGTTTAGCATTCTTCCAAAAGCTTCCTTAAGCTATTTTTCAATGGGTTCGATTTTAAGAGCATTAGAATCATGTTCAATATACTTGGTATTGTTGGTTTTATTGCGAAATTCCGGAACAGGTGACAAGAAATCAGGTAAAAATGTTAACAATTTTTTTATCTGCAGCAGCTGGTGTAATGTTTTCACTAGCAATGTCAAAGTGCAGTGGACTACAGAGGGCATTGGCAACTTGAATAGTAAAAACAAATCCGATTATGTTTAGCTGCGATGATCTGATGACCGGTGGGAAGAAATACATGGTGGTATAAAGTAAAAATGTCCAATGATGACCAGTGGGTTGGTGTGAAAAAAGGAGAATTCAAATTGCGTCCACTTGAGGTCCAACTTCATCCCAAAATACAGTCCAATATAATGCAGATGGTTCAATAAAGTAGACAAAATATACAAAACAGATAAAATAATTTCCAGGAGCAGCCACACAAGTACAGCTGAACTGATTTTCAAGCACAAAAAATAAGTATTTACGCGTTGTGCCGAAAAAAAAAACGATAGTCGCTGTTTCCAATCCGGACGGCCGAGCGAACGTTCTTTTCAACCTTTATGTATGCGTGCCATGCTGGGAAACGAAACCAAATATGTGCACAGTAGGTGTAATTAATTTAAATTGATAAAATATCTTCGGTAAGAGAAAAAAAAGATACGTGAGTTCTTGTCAACATCTAATGCTACTTCAGCAATACTACAGAATTAATCTAAATAGTTATTCCTTTTAGACTTTGACCTTTTTCCTTACTTCAAAAATTATATTTTGTAGCACCGACCAAACGAGGATTTGAACTGTGGATTTACGTTTTTATTATAGTAGGAATTTTTATTCCTGTCAATTCATTAAAAGTTTTGGGGCGTGTCGACGATTCCATTCGTTCTGAGAGGCTGTATACTTTACCCAATCACTATAATAGAAATTAGATGTCACGATACCGGATAAGATAAGGCCATAATTACAAAAATGTCCCCTTTCTCATGAAAAAAATATTACAAAGCAAACGCACTGAATAAATTCAATTCCAAACACCAAACTTGAACAAACTCTGAAGCATTTAACATGAGAAAATGATTATGAATAAGTTATTATTACTCACCAAAGTTCTTTTACGTCACTAAGGAATACAAGAAAATCGTTTAAATTTATTCATCTTGTTCCAGAAATAATATTTGACAGTTTTTCCAATCATTTAAAAGTAGCTTAGAGTTGTGGCCACTCATAACAAATAATTTACGAGGCCTAATCCTCCTCTTCACCCAGCCTCAATGTTCGTGACACTTTATCCGTTCTTTGATTGACGCCAAACAAAGGGATCGATAGAGTGTCTCACACTTAACGACAATCTATTCAATTGAATCTGTTATGAAGCCTTTGCATATTCGACACAAAAAATGTTCATGTAAAATGGGTTAAAGCATCATATTCTGTTGAACAAAGTTGAACATTTCAGATGTTAATACGACTTTTTTAGTTTTTATCTCAACACATCCCCCCTCCAAATGAATTCTTACCATCGACAATATGCGTTTACTGACAGGAATAAAAAACAGACTACAGGCAATAGACCATAAAGCAAAGAGCTCATGCAAGGAGTCCGATTGGAGTATTCGCTTTACGGAATTAATGATATTACTATTATTAACATAAGAAAACAATGCCACAGAGAGTCGTCTTCTATTTTGATATTCTATGAATACTTGATTACTTGACAATTTCTCCAATGTGTGATATAGGACGATGAAAAAAAAACGAAAGCACAGATTGTTGTCTCTATTTCTTGAGTTAATCGAGTCGAGTAATCAATAACATCACGTGGAATAGTTTGCACAAATCATGTAATAAAGCAGGTGTAGACGTATTACCCGATTGCCTTGAAATTATTGAGAGAACACGAGTCTGCTGTGGCATCAAAAGCAGTCTAAAGCTTACTTGGCAAGGGTTCAATGTAAGAACTAATATACTAGTCTCCATGACTCTGTTGACGTGCTCTATTTCGTAAAGCATGACTTGGTGTTACTATACTTTGTTCAAGATAAAGTTGGTAGTGACGTTTTCTGCCGCCATTAAGGGGGTTACTTCATGATCGCAGGTGCTCCCTTTCATAAGTTACGTTTAACTCTACCGCATGGAGGGCATCTTGGATTTCTGAGCGAAAATTATGTAATATTAAACTAACCTTGGGGTCGACTTTCCCGAAAAAGTGTCTTTGTACACGATTTTAGGTGCTCGGGCTCAAATTGTACTTTTTACAAAATGGCGCCGATGGCTGCCATTTTGGATTTAGGGGTAAGAATGATGTTGTAATGCCAAAGCAATGTCCGATTCGAAATCGTTGTGGTCGACTTATCCTAAAAAGTGTCTTTGTAAACAGTTTTAGATGCTCTGGTCCAAAACTACAATTTTCAAGATGGCGCTGGCGGCCATCTTGAATTTTTGAGTAAAAATGACATCGTTATGTCAAACCAACATCAGAATCGGAATCCTTGCCCTCCTTTTACCCGAAAAAGTGTCTGTATGAATGATTATATATAGGTGCTCTGGCGGCCATTTTTAATTTCGAAGTGGTTACGTAGCCGTAAATTATACGGCTATATATATAATTTTTGCGCTAAATAGCCGTACACATCATCCTATGAATAGACCTATAGATGAGTTGACATGTGACGTCAACGCCGGGCAACGAACAAAGCACTGCCCGGCAGTATGCAGGGGTGGATCCAGGATTTGAAAAACGTCAAAATGTTACCGGGGGGCTGAAAGAGCTTGAAAGGCTGATTTTGCAAGAATTTTGCAGAAATTACCGGGAGGCACGCGCCCCCTCCGCCCCCTCCCTGGATCCGCGCCTGGTATGCGTGAACATATGCAGTGCTTGTGCTTTAAAAATTCGCGCTCAATCAGGCGTGATAAGGCTACTGAATGCTGTAACTGTATGGGCATACTCTTTGCACCTCTAACGTGTCAGTAGATCAGGTACTAACTTGTGTTGTAAATATTGATGTCACCTCATCTATACACTTCACATTTTTAACTGAAAATGAACATTGAACGTGGATCAATAATATACAATACAATACAAACGGCATTTGATATAGCGCCTTCTCAAAACAAGGTCAAAGCGCTTTACAAAATAGAGAGTAATTACTATTTAGCCTAAAACATAGTAATACAACAGGCATTGTAAAAGATGAACCATGAAATAAGTACTTAACATCAAACTATAAAATAAAAAAGAAAAGCTGCACAATTAAATATCATGTGAGGCAATAACAAAAAAACTAATTTAAGCACACGATCAACTCTTAGGAAATAGATGAAATTTTAGAGCTTTCTTAAAAGTAACAATGACTTGGAGTGGCGAACAGAGATAGGCAAAGAGTTCCATAGGCTAGGGGCCGCATTGCTGAAAGCCCTGTCACCCACTGACCTTTTTGTGCGGGAAACAGTGAGGAGCGTCTTGTCATCTGCAGATCGCAATCCTGGCCTGCCAGGAATATACAAAGAGAGGTAATCGGCAAGTAAGATGGCAATTGTCCGGAAATGCCCTTGTAAGTAAGAAGCATAAGCTTACAGACAACGCGCTCACTAATTGGAGATCGGAAGAGCTCTTAACCATCGTCTTACCAAGCCTTTTTGGAACCCAGGTTTACCAAGGGGGGGGGGGGGTTACCACCCCCCCCCCCTCGAGAGGGGGAGAAAGAAAAAGAGAGGAGGAGGGGTCTCGCAACCCCCCGATACCAGGGGAAGCTATGGTCCTCCTCTTTCCAGTGATACCAAAATAAGTACTAACCATACCTAGTATGCGTCACAATGACGTCCTAAAGTCCGCGAGTCGGCCACATTGGCCATTTGTCACAGAAAATAGGCGAAAATCCATTTTGCGCTAAAAAACGTAGGAATATCGGATTTTCTGCGGTTTTCAGCTCTAAATTATGGCCATGGCTAGTTTTACATCACTATAGAGGTTTAGAACCATACTGTGCATATATTGCAAAAAATACCCTCATATAAATTATACTTGGGTGGCAACCACCTTCGACTTTGACGGATTACCCGAACCCGGTGAAGGTACGACCTTCACAATTTTTTTCGCTAAATGACCGAAAAGGATGTGAGAACGATTACCTAGACGCTTTTTACGATTTTTTTAGCGTTTTAGCGCACCGGGGCGAAGTTCGGTAGGGGGTGGTAACACCCCCCTGGTAAGACGAGGGTTAGGAGTGGGGTGGATGGGTCCTTCTATCAGATCTGAACACCGCCTGGCTGCTCTTATTCTGCAAAATCTGACTTTACTCGATCTTCTGGCGACATGTCACATACAAAAGTGAAATGGCATAGTCAAATGCAAGATAAAATCAGTGAAAGGACGAGATGATGACAACTCAAATGTGATAAAGCGGGCGGACCGGTAAATATGCGAAGGTGGAAGTTAACAGACTTAATGAGACCGTACCTGTTCAGTCTTAGCATGGTAGATAAAACACGACACCAAGGTTTACTAATTGCCGAGGACTGGGGAAAATCCACTGTCCCGACCTGATGGATAAAACTTTTGAGGCGACTGGTGTAATAGGATGAACATCTTCAATTTGAGTTTGTTACAGCGCATCCACTCACTGATTTATCAATACAAAGAGAGAGTCTTTTGACAGCATGTTGGCATCCCATCAATATTGGATCAAACGGTCAAATAGAGTGCAACATCTCAGACATTACATGTGGTAACAAATTGTGCTTCCGGATGCTTGATGCGATACAGTATGTGTTACCTTATGAAAAAGAGAGGCCGACCACAGAACCCTGAGGGAGACGAAAGGGAGATGATGTTGTTTGAAATTGCATCCCCCATGCGCCACACGAAAAGGGGAGCGGTTTGCAGGTAAGGACCGAGAATCCACTGTAGGCAGTCAGGACCTTCTTGAAATTTTGAAAATATCACGTAACCTATCCAAAAGAATGGCATGATACAACAGTATCAAAAAGCGCAGAAAGAGTCTAGCAGCACAATAGCAACTGCCCTTATGTTGTGAATTGCATTGAGGATATCGCGTTTTGGACACGCAGAAGTGCGTTTCCGTGTGTGTCGTTCTTTGTAAGCAGACTGAAACTTCTCATTTAAGTCTTTTGAGACAAGATGATCCTTATCTGGGCACTCACTGTTTTCTCCATGAACTTAGCCACGCAGCTAATATTTGACACGGAGCGATAGTTTTTGAGCACCTCTTTGGCCCCCCTAGGAAGGCTTTTTGAGAATGGGTGTCCGGGATCTCCGGAGTTAGCTGCGGAAAACACCAGGCGGAAGACTTGTTAATGATCAGTGTTAATGCTCAGCCAGAGTTGCAACATTAAGTAACACCAATGGATTGGTGTCTAAGGAACATGGATTTTGATGGAGTTGACATACTCACCTTGGTTAACTACTTAAAACAGGTGACTGGATTAAAACTCATGTATTGGAAAACGAGTCTCATCCAAGTATTGTCCCGATGGATCCTTCATGCAGTTGGACTGGATATCAGGTCCCGTTGATTTTGTATACCTTTATCGCGAAAAACCTGGCAAATGAGCTACTTAGTTCAGTAGATGAATTACAGTTAGGAAGTTGTTTAGTTTTGGGATTCAGATGCTTAGCAGGTCCAAACTGGTGTTGTTGTAGCATTTTCTAATGTTCTCTGTAATAAAACCTTTTAGCATGATGCCCACAGAAGCACGCTCGTCAACCAGTCAACTGCCCACTGGATAGTACTAGTGTATGGCATCCAGGATCGACACTATTTCACTAGTTTTTACCCATTTTTCTTGTTCACGTCTGGCATCATCAATATTCTTTATTAAACCAAGGTGACCGTGGTCTAATAATGCGGGAACGTGTTGCGGAGGGGCATGGGAAATCGAGTACACTATTAAAGACTCCTCACCAAATTTACCCAAGGCACCCTCATCAACTGACCGCACGAAGGTCAAGACTGGATCCTGGATGAAAATTGTCAGTTGAGAAAGAGTCCTTGTCAATAGTCTAATATTCTTATATTTTGATGGTGCACAAAGTTCTCATGAGTGGTGATTTATGGCTGCTAATCGTACAATTAATCAAACGATGATCAGAGCCTAGCACAGGCAAGAGGTCCCACCCAGCAACTAACCATCTTCAAACGAGATATGATCAGTCAAGAGGTGACCATAGCTAGGGGTGGGGCCAAGATCATAGATATGTGATTGAAAAACCATTAGCAGGCCAGGAATCTCAAAAAACTGAATAGACTCCGGTTAGAGGGGAGGTCAAAATGCACGTTGAAATCACCCAGCAGTATCGTTTTAGGGGGAACAAGAGAGCAATCTCAGTAAGGAAAGTATTCAAAACTCATTAAGAATTGACTTATTTTGAGGGACCATTTTGCCCTGAAGGTGGGACGATTACACAGGGAATGCGTCTTACATTAGTTGTGTTTATTACCAACACTGGGTAAGCATGCTCAAAAGAAGGTTTGTTAATGCCTGTGGGTGGATTTTGAATGCTTAGGCAAGTTTTGTGGATTATCCCAACACCCACCATGGTCACAGACTTCCTGGGAAAAGTGCAGGAAGGAATCCCTCAGGCCGCATTCAGCAATGAACACAGGTTCGCTTTCAGCCAACCAGGTTTCAGGTTTCACAAAAATGTCCAATCAGTTTCAATAATATCATCATAAATAGAGACCGTCTTTTTACGGAGAACGGGCATCCATAGACGATGGTGAAGACAAATTTTCATTAGTTTAGGAAGTCCGGGATGTTGCTGGAGTTCCGTGTTGACTGCCCAGTTCATGATGGGATCATTTTGGTTTTTTTTTTTAGCATGTCTGGACTAGCTGAGGTGCTGTCGGGGTCCTGAGGTAGATAGAGGATAATTATAAATGTTGGCCCAGGAATATGGAATGGTAAGGTTACGTTCATCCCTGTTGAATGTTTTGGTGACGGGACGTCACAACTGGCATGATTCTACGTTCATGTGCTTCCCTCCCCGATCGGCTCTTGTCTAATGAATTATAATTATATACCAAAACTACAATTACAGAACACTAAATAGAATTAAATTACAATTTCTTAAAGACAAATTACAGATAGTTAATACAAAGAATACAAAATTCAGAGAGTTATACAAGACGTGCTGTAAAAAGGTCAGAGCTGGTTCAGCTAAGAATTAAAATTACAATTTATTAAATACAACTTACAGATAGTTATACAAAGTACAAGTCAGATAGCTTATACAAGACAGTGCTGCTGGGAAAAAAGGGATCAGAGCTGTGGTCAGCAGGTCAAGGTCAGCGAGCACGTCTAAATGCCGGCCTTCAACAACAAGACCAAGTATAATGGCATAGACAGGGTTAGGGTTTATGTTAGGGTTCGGGTTAGGGGCCTCGTATTTCATAGGGCCCTACTCCGAACAGTACTGACGAACCCCATCAGCACAAAATTAAAAACATCGAAACTCGGTTATACCGAAAGTGTGGTTTTAAAATAGGCCTACACCCCGTTTTGAAACCAATTTGAGTAGCACACACCCTTCATCCCACCCCGGGAAGACCCCGATATTATTCCGAGATTACATAGGACAGGTATTTGACCGTAACATAATTATGCCGCGCTATATTAGCTGTATACGGTTACGAAACCACTACCTTTTTAATTTTGGCAATCGACAAAAAATATCGGGATTTGAGAGGGCATAGAAGCCAAATCCAACCCACCAAACTTACTAGCAGAGGAGAATGGTCACATAATTGAGGTTTTGGACCCAGGCCCGTCGCATGGGGGGTGTGGGGGTGGAACGCCCACCACCCCAGCGATCCTCATAGGAAAGAAAAAGAAACGAAAAAAGAGAGAAAGGAATGGGAGAGTAGTGAGAGAGAGAAAGAGAAGAGAAACGAAAGAGGAAAAGAGAAAGAAGGGGAAGAAAGACATAAACAGTAGAACCGCGTCAGAGCATGGATTGAACTCCTGACTTAGATAAATCCAAATATCAGTAATTTAAAGGATCCCTCAAGCCAACAGGTGTTGTTTCAAGTTTCGCCCTCTGTAATCAAGATTTGTTAATGGGCCAACAGTACTTGTGATCACAATGGGTAAAATAAATTTAAGAAACAAGGAGCATGGCAGTGGCATGGCCCGGGAAACGGGAGGGTAGCCATGGGCCATTCCCCCAGACCTACCAGACCAAAAAAAATTGGGATCGGTTCCCTAGGTCTACTGGCCGTCGGTTGGGTTAAGTGCCCATTCTTTCATTTGAATTAATAACTATATTTTACCCTTCCAAAATACCCTTCTTTATAGCTAAAATCCAAGAGCTTCCGGGGGCTCCGCCCCTGGACCCCGGCAGGGGCTCTGCTCCTTCACCCCACCCGTTAAAGGCACTGGCGCTCGCTATGTGTAGTTCGCCTCGGTAGTACAAGCTTATATATTGTCTGTCTCAGTTATCAAAGTTAGAAACCAGTCTTTTCTTTGAATTGATTACTATTTACCCCTCAAAAAGTGCCAATCTTGAAGGTTCTGAATTGCTCGAATCCAAGAGCTTCCTGCGGGCTTCGCCCCCTGGATCCCCGGCAGGGGCCCCTGGTCCGACACCCCACCCGTTAAAGACATTGGCGCTCGCTATGTGTAAAGTCCACTCGTAGTACAAGCTAGGCCTATATACATACTTCCTCGTTTCAGTGAAGTTAGAACCAGAACTTTTTCTTTGAATTGATTACTATTTCAACCCCTCAAAAATGCCACAATTGCAGGGTTCTGCCATGTGGTCTGTCTCTGCACCCGCACCAGGGCCTTAAAGGTCCCAGGAAATGCCAATGAATTTTCGTGGTTGTGGTGGTCACGTCTACAATGAGGGGCATAAAGCAGTCACACATTTTGGGTTGATGTGAATGACATCATTAGTGACTTTTTGATTTTTCAGAGGTATAGAAAATTCCAGGTGCCTGGTGTAAATCTATCTGGCAACTGACTGAATCAATAGTTTCACTAATGATGTCACCTGGTAAGGTGTATTCTTTTTTGTGGCCCTGTTTATTGGAATGTGAATCCCGTAAAGATTTGGACTATAAGGTTTTATTCATCTCAATTCCTGGACGCTTTAAATCCGGCCTTGACTCCACCCGTGTCAGGGCTTTTTCCGTTACCGCTTGTGTCAATGCACTTGCGGTGTGCAGATTAGTTAGAACGATACCAAGAAATGGCCTCTAAGGGCATCTACTTATGAAAGTTTTTAAATGGCCCTTAAGTGGGCTCAGGAACCCATGCCTTAGTTTGGCATGTTTTAACAATCACTACGCTTCCAAGGACTCTATACTGCGGCAATACATTTCTTCAGTTTACCTACAACAACACCCAGCCCCCCCCCCGAACCAAATGGTCTAGCGACGGCCCCTTTTTTCTGGACCTAATTTATATTTAACTGCTGTAAAATGATGTGGTGGTTCAGTTTGATGGATGGGTTGGTGGATGTGGGTGAGGTTTGTGTTTGAGTTGCAGATTGATTGTGGGTTGTTATGCGTAGTCTATGTCAGGATCAAACTTTTGTTGGCCCCAGTACATCTCTTCGCACTATATGCTAAACTTGGTTGTTTTTTGTCGAATTCACCTTTAAGATTGGCCATTTGAAAGTATTTTATTAAATCAATTGTTTGGTCGTCTACTTGCCAAGGTGGCGCTCTGTCCCTTGTTCTTGGTTATTGTGGTTTTGAGAATTTGGGTGTGTATTTGTAATCAGTATTGTCCTGTTTATATATTTGGGTTGTTTTAAAAATCTGTGCAAAAAAAAAAAAAAAAAAAATAACAATTAAAATTAAATAAAAATGAAAGAAGCCTGTAGTTTTAACAATATACATTTTTGCATGGTTGACTTCACAACTGTCTGTTCCTACAAATGAATTTAATGCACATTTGATTGTCTCACATATGGTTAGTGTTCTGGTAACTTTACTGTATATAAAAAAGCAATTCTGACGCAAAAACCATGGCTTTTAGCCTTAGGAACGCAAATGGGATTCGGGGTACTCTTGTGTACACCAAGAGGTAAACCTCCCCAAGGCTTTAAAACAAAAAACCAATGGTACTGGCAATTTGGGCATGTGTCTGCACATTTACAACTCTCACAAAAGTAATACAAAAATATCACGTCAAAGTTCACTAAAATCCAGATTTCAAGATATGGTTCCGCTAAAATCTTTTAGTTATGGATCACAACTGCCCAAACGAAGATGCTCACGGACGGCATTGCCTGATAGTAATGCCATTCGAGGTGAAATTGATGAACGCTGAGGAAATTGGTCTCCAATTTGCTGTCCAAAAGCTATTTAATCTGCGCAAAAACACCCAGTCTACTAAGGGTTTAATCCGGTGCAATTACACACTGTCGTATTAGTGTCTACTAGTGATTTTTCGAAGAGCTGGGTTGAGACAGTGTGTCCGGAGGACAATGGGGGGTCGAGACTTACAGTTTAGAGGTGTGTCGGGGCGAACTGATCAAACTGAATTTTAGAGCCTTACGATCAGCTTTGGAAGAGGTGTGATTACTTTTTCGTGTTAGCCGGGGTTGTGGGGAACAGGGAAACAGAAAAGTTATGGCGTGAACCGATAACACCGTGCTCCTCTTTGTGTGATCACGCGGCTTCTGGGGAGGGTCTTTACCCAAAGGTGGCAGAATGGCATTTGTATGGCAGATCGCTCACTAAAGATTAAGCTGTTTAAATTATCAGTTTCCTCTGTGGGGTCCCAGTGATCTGTGAAATCAGTCTCATATTGCTTCCTGGTTGGGGGTAAGGGGATGGAGAGCAGAGGGGGGGCACTGGATGTGGGGTAGTGGGGGTGTGGGTGGTGTAGGGGTCGTCGGCGGGTGCTAGGGCCACACTGAAGCAAGACCGCAAATCCGTCGGAATTAACCGCCACCACTAATCAAAGCGTTATAGGCCTTTTTATATTTTTCAGGGTTAATAACAAGGCTCAATTTTACAAACATAATTTCATAATTTTACATTATGATAGGGTTTTATCTCCATATTTATCTATCATACCAATTTTAAGTTGATTAAATTTTAGATTTTGGCAAAATAGCGTTAATATTGCTGGGAAACCATTTCTATTTGTAGTGTAACAAAAAGGTTGGAAATGTTTAAAAAAGTTGCTATTTGTTTCAACCTTGCAGAATGGAACTCACACTTGGCGTAAAGATGAATCTCTACAGACTAAATAACACGTGTTCTTGTTTTTTAACACTTCAGTGACCAGGGGGGTTCCTGGGATCCTCCCAATTTTGTTTTCGCGCTGGCGCTTTACGCGTGGGGGTTTTTTTTCTTTTTGCGCCGAACTTTTTTTGTAATTGTCTGACTTTTAAATGTGCGCTTCTTTTCATACCAAAAAATTAAATCGGCCCAGCCGTTAATGAGTTAATTAGTGAGGGTCCATGAACCCCCTGGGCACTACGACGGAGGTCATCTGAGAATATTAAAAAAAATCAAAGAACCAAAGCACTTTCTTTTTTTGCTGATCTATGTTCATACTAGTCTATAAGTAAACAATTAATAGTAACATTAAAATAATTAACCCTTTATGTGCTGAAAACAAAACAATTTCATGTGGACACTTGTCTAACCGTTACTGTACAAGTCTATGGGAATGATTGTTTTTCAACCACAGCCCTTTAAAAATACATATTCCTAAAACTTCAATGTTTTTTTTAATATATGTAATTTGGGGGTCGGCAACATATCAACATAAAATAAGTTTTCAAAAGTTGATGTAAGCGCAAGGCTCATTTGAATTTTCCGCCGTCTTTTTTCCCATTTTTCGCGTGTTTTGAAAACAATGTTTTTGCCCCCTAATTTGGCAGGCGAAATAACCACCAGATTATCCAATTTTTAATTGCTGGATATTGGGGTTGAATCTATCTGACCCTTCACTGTGGTATCATGTCTTGCAAAAATTCCCGTCGGGAAGTGGTTTCCTCCTTGGGGGGGTGGGGGGCGGCCATGAACTGCCACCCCCCCCCTTGGGCCCAACGGGAGTGAACACCACCTGGTCACTTAAGTGTTAATTATAATACCATTATCTGGGTACTGTTGTAATTCGCCTTTATCTTTAAAAATATCAAAATTGAAATTCTCAAAGTAAATTTATTTTTTTACAAATTATATTTATGATATGTTACAGGCGCCCAAGAATTTGCAAGATTTATTTCACTTTGAGTAAGATTAAGCATAACTTACTCATAAAATCTAGATTAAAAAATACTAAGTAACATAATGTAACGGCACAAACATAGGACACCTGAAAAATATTGTGTGCCTACTGTTGTGTAGAATGATAATAAAGCACGGGAATGTTTCTGGAAATGCCCGAACCGAAGTGAATGGTTGTTGTTGATTAGCTTGAATGTTGCTTTTTCAAGCCAATGCTATGTGCAGCCATCTAACCTGTCTACTACAATACAGTGTACGTACTTCAATTCACCTCAGTCACATGGTAGACAGTGTTCGGGGGTTTTTTGTACTTGCATCTCAAAACAACAAAACGGTATCATTGTCGGATCCCACCAGGCTTGAGTCAACCGTGCTGTGGTAGATAGGCCGCACACCACATCTATACCGGTACTACGTCTTTGCTGAACAACCGCCGGATCCCAAGCCTGGTTACCCTCTTCCCCGTTACGCAGGCCATCTCCGGCAATATCCATGTCAAGATAGCGGATTGGTCCCTCAAGATATTTTAACACTTATGGCCACCATAGTTTCTTTGCCCATTGGCTCTTATAAATAACCATTTTATTGGTATAACCTGATTGGTCCGTGAGGGCAGATGAGCTCTAGGCTAATCCTTTAATAGGATTTGGGTTATGGTATTGCATTTTAGTTTTTAACTCTGCGGGCCATGCATTGGTAGCGTGGAATGTAATGCACACCTGGCCTTCTTTTCATCCATCTGAAATGATTTCTGGCTGAAAGTCACTTGCAATTTTAACACCTTGGGAGGAGGTTGTGCCTCTTGTGTGGCTCCAATTAGTTAACAGATCTTGGGTGGGCACTAGGAATGATATAATTTTTAGCCAGCTTATCAAGGCCTATACGTTATAGAAGTGTGCCCTGGGGATAAAAGGGGGGCAATATCAGGAGTATAATAGACGTTCCTGAAGTAGGTGCTCAAGATGTCGCCGTTGCCAGATGAAAAGGTCTGTCTCTTTGCCTGGAGACGACACTGAGAATGTTAGCAAAACGTGCACCCCCGCCAACCCACTCACCTGTCAATCATTTTAGTTGGAAGACCAATGTCCAAGTTTTTCTTTGTTTCTTGCCAAGTTAATATCAGGGTAATATTAATTATGACCATATTGTGTTATTGAAGGTAATAGGGGGGTGTAGTAAAACTACAAAGCTAAGTGCATCTAGGTGTCTCGTTTACGTTTGGTATACCAGAAAATATAGTTTTGGGATGTTTAATGTTGCTCTTAAGAGATAACAGTACTTGCATGTTCAAGTACCTTACAAGTTAATACATATTTCAGAATTATGATTTAATGAGTTAAACGGAATTAAAGCTGTGTAATTACGAGTATGATATAAAAGGTGGCACAGGAATTAAGGGTTTAGCTTTTCAGACTTTGGGTGGAATGAATTTAAAGATGGGGTTGAATTCCAAGATTGTTGAGTTTTCTTGATGTCATTTCCATATTAATCCACCAAAGTGCCGATGGAAATGGGGTTTTGAACGTAACTGATTTTAAACAAGTAGCCAAAAAGGGAAATCTACTCCTTTGGTATACTGATTTGTTTTATCTATAGCCGCTATTTTGTTGGGTTCCCACCCTTTCATCTGCATCTGGGGCACGGGAGACTCGTGCAAGATTCTTTCACTTGGTCCATTGATGTTAAGCGACATTTCCATCTATGCTGTAAACTGCCAAGATAGAGTTTGGGACAGTAAACTTTTTATATTCCATTATGAACTGATTTGACTGGTTCTCCGTCATATATACATTTCCAATATCAAGTAAGACTGTTTCATTTATATTTCAACTGAATTAAGTTCTCCAGTGGACTTGACTGTACATCTTTCTGTGTAAGAGAATGTTCTTTCCGGACACAGACCTACTCCACAGAAACTCACAGGTGCACTAAATCCATCTTTGGATATACATCCATTCATGGGATAATTAAAATTAATGTATTTAATCTGTATATTGCAAAGTATAAATTTGTGTTTGGCAATAAATAATTTGTATTTATAGATAATTATATAGATTTTGATTTGGCGAGTTTTGTGATTAATCATATTGCTCGTCCTTTCTGACAAGTTTTTAATATCTTCCGTGTTTATGTGACATCCAAAGCTCGAGTCGCTAGGAATTGCTCAGTAGGGATAAGCACAAATTCAAAGCATTAACCCGGGCTGGAACAACCCATGTAAGCCTGCGCTATCCGTCTGGTACCAACGTGGAGGTGGGTATTGGGCTGCCCTCGTACACTAACTATACCGTCACGTTCGGAATTACCAGACCCGAAGTGAATTGAAGATGTTCGAGTAGATAAAATAAATACCGCATATATCTTCTTGTATTCTTTGCGTCATACGGTCCGGTCATTTTTTTTTTTCTGTCATAACTTTGAGGCATTGCGAACAATACCGTTTTGCTGTACATAATTTTACTCTTTATTTCCTTGGAATTTTTGCGCCAACATTTGTGCGCGTAGTTTTAAAGGAGGCGCACTAACCCGCGAGCGTCTTGCATGGATTGGTTTGCATATCTACTCGTACAATCGTTTGGTGCATGGTGGGATAGGAATTTTGGTAAAAAAATGCATTTCCCGGTAGGAAACCCATGATCCACATATTGCATTTCTCTGTTCGCCTAAGCCGCCTCGTCACCATGGCTACACAATGTGATTCGACCATGGAGAAACGATAAGAAGGAACCCACACGACCTTCCCAATCCGATTTTAAAATATGTTTATTCCTTCACTCACACAAAGGAAGGGATTCAACAGCCTCCCTTTGATCATAATCCCCTGCCGCAAGCGATGATTGGTCGTCATCACTATTGTAAGAATATTTTTGACAACTTTATGTCCGAACACGTAAAAGTCTAAGTATATTGTAATATTACACCTTTTTCGGGCTGTCTCCGGTGGTGTTTTTTGTTGTTGTTTTCGTATATAAGAATTTAAGCCAGCCTCGTTATGCGTTCAGTTTTACTAACTGCCCAGACTGCCCAGTGTGAAAAATAAGGATGAAAGGTTTGCTACATTTGAACCTTTTGGACCCGTTGAGACCCGTTCTTGGGATTTTCTTTGTGCACCCTGCTCGTTCCAGGGTTCCGAAGTGACCCCTAACGGGAGCAATTTTCAGTTACAATTACCCGGCCCCTAATTGGACGAGCTTTGGTGCAATTATCTAGTTTTCAGTGAAGTTATATGGCACAGCAGTAATATGACACCAGAAAGGTTCCTCGTCTACTGTTAAATTATTTTCCCAGTATTATCCAGTTTACGTCTTCACTATGTAGCACAATAATTTTTGATTAATATATTGTAACAATTTTCAATCTGTAACTTGTCATTATTTAAATACTTATTTATAATTAAAAAAAGAAAAAACCTAAAAAATTAAAAAACAACTAAAAATTGATTGAAGATGAAGCGTAATTTGCTGTGAGATTATACCCCTTGGCGGGACCTGTTCTCAATATGAAAAGATACACATTTAATAGCAATAACAAAAAAATGACACTTGACCTACTGCAAAGAAAAAATACAAATTTAGGTTATTTTGCTGAATTGCAAGTTAATTTTTTCCTATTTGTACATTGAACCAGTCACAAATCACAACTGAATTGGGTACCCTTCCCCCATGGGACTAAACTGACTTTTTGAATTTGATACCCTAGCGTAGTCCCGCATTTGGAGCTAGTCCCTTTTTTTTTTTCATGGGTTCCCCGACCAAATCCAAAACGGGCCGTGTATGCTCGGTTTCCATGAGCCGCCATAATGTTTTGAGTAAGTGACACGAATAAAAAGTACATACACTACCGTTAGTGGTGATAATCTATATGATCACGTAAATACAATTCGACCCATCGTTTCACACCGAGGAACCGTTTTGGACAGCGTCGATTAGTTTGGGAGAGGAGGCAAAAAATACATATGTTCCGATTCACCTGCTTCGTAGTGAATTAGAAAATCCTGGCCTTTCATGTTGACATCATAATCGAGAAGTGTCCAACGCGTTTTTTGTGCTCCTTCGTATTCCAAAACACTTGCCTTCAAAGGTCTCCATTGAATACACTGAAGCAAATACGATTAGTCAGAATGTTTGAGAGGTCATTTAGCATAAATGCGCTTACTACGTAACTTGAATGCCTTTCATTATACGCATAGATTGCGTTTTTCTCTCTACTATCGATCTTATTATTTCATATAGTAGTCGTGGAATTAGTTCCACGCCTACACATGCCCCTCATTCGTATCCATACCTTCGGAAAAGGTACTATAGGTGCACGATGGGTTGAATCTCTATAGAGTACTTTTTATCAGCGGTCTCAAAAAGTGTGGGAACAATCAAACAAAAATTTGGTTAAATATTAAATTTTAAAATAAGTAATTTTTACTTGACAATAATATTAAAGAACAAGAAAGGCTTTCCACTGGTGTTTTTTGTTTTACTTATTTGCTTTGGTCAATCCATAGATTAACCATTTTTGTGCGATACACAAAATCAATTATTGTTGCCACTTTTATTCATGGGTATAGTTGTGTTCGCGCCAGTTATGCCGTGCTGTCTGAACCTTACAAAGATATAGCAACTTGACAAAGAACAAAAACCGAGATGTAAATTAAAACAAAGATTCCTAGTTTATCCCACAGGTTTTAATAGTTAACCTAATCAGTTCAATGATACAATATCGTTTCATACTTAATAAACAATCAACTATTTATTGAACGTCCTTGAAATGGAACTTGAATTTCTTACAAAATGGTGTCTGTGTAAAATCATAGCCAGAAGGAATGTATTGCAACCAATCAACAACTCCAAAGCCAAGAACTGCTTTAAAATATTGCAAACTATCTTGTGCATTTACTAATTTCTGAAGTCAATATAAATTTGAATTTGGAAGCAAAGTATCAGGTGTTGGTACGAAATTTTTGCGTTTCATGATATTTCAAGACTATAAAAAACTCTCTCCTCCAGCATGTCCAGATTGTTGTACGCTGGCTGTACGCTCATGGTTCTCGTCTAACAAACAATTGTGGTTGAATGCTATTGTCACATTATCTTAATCCAGAACTTACTGATCATACTTCCACTATTAGTAACTGTTGTAGTACTATTGAGTTTTACTTATGAAGTTCAATAATTTGTAAAGATTTCAATTATGTTCATGGGAATATCATTCTCTCCAATCGTGACCCCTCAAGATTCCCTTCATCTAAAAACGGGTGTCAAAAAATCAACCACACCCAAGAACAGAGGCACAAACTCGATTTTTTGTGTTCTGCAGTAGCGGGAGTTATCTCTCGATTGAAACAAGCAATGAGATGAAACAACAAATACTGGGCAGCCTGGTCCTTTTTCTTTAATTTGATGTACAAAAGGACTTACTTCTGTGTTAGATTAAATATTAAAAAATCGGCTTTTGGATGGTACCATTTTTGAGACAGGCGTGATAATACAGGAAGAACTTTTCTTCCCTTAAGAAATAAGCAGGTAGGTTGACAATAACGTTTTTTATGATTGATTCACAACCACCTGTCCAACATAATAAATTGCTGCATCTTTATTGCCTCCCAGTGACCGAGTTTAGTGTGTCCTAGTAAGTGTACTCTAAAGTTAAACATTTCTGGCACGAAACCATGGCTTTGAGTTTGCTAGTGGGTTTCTTCAGCAACTTTTGTTGTTGAGCGCAATGCATCCAGTTAAGAGTCAACCTTCATTCCCTGGCAAACCTTCATCGGTATATACAAATATGGATTCTGTCCCCTGTCCAAATTGTAACCTTTAAAAGGCTTCGACGTTACTCAAATTATTGGGTGGGCAGCTTGCCATTTTTAGCGCACTACTTTGCATCGTTATTTACTGATCGTATTGCCTTACATCGTTTTTCGATATAACCCAGGTAAAGATATCTGCCGAATCCGTGTTAATCGAACCAGCGGTTGATTCGACGAGAAAGCAGCCATCGCAATACCATTTTCTACTACTACCAATGAACTGAGCATGCCCCGTCGGGATTTATACACTCCGTAAGTACCATTCTCAATTACCTACCCAAAATAAATTCAATCATGAAGGTTTAAAGAGTTGATTGTGAATCATCCTTTCAATGGAAAGCTGATTAACCTAGTTGCTAAAAAATCAATGAGTGGTTGGTGAATACGGTTTGATGTAACCTTTTGTTTTCCGACTTATTGAGGCTCTGCTTTGTCATTGCTTCTTCACATTACCGCATCTGAATTAGCCTCTGATGGCCTGCAATCGAATGGTTTGGAAAAAAGACCATTTCCATTGCCCAAAAAATATAACCTTTAATCACCTTGTCCGATTGTCCAGTCTTTTCTGAAAATTCTGCAACCGGAACACTTCAAAATTTTATGCTGGCTATTTACAAGTCACTCTTTCATTAATAACACTATAGTCCTCTTTATAACATGATTTTTTTTCCCTGTACACCTGTCTAAAAAATGGTATAATCGAAAACTGATTGTTTTAGTATTATATCTCAACATAAGTAAGTCGTTCGTTTGTGCATCACCTTAAGAAAAGAAAAAAGGCTTTCAATATTTTCGTTTCATCATCATTTTGCTTGTTTGATCGAGAGATAACTGCAGTTTACTCCGTAACACAAAAATCGAGTTTATGAATGCCAATTTTTGGTGAGTGAAAACGGTAGATAGAATTAGTTAAACATAATTTATATAATTTGAACCGATTCTTCAAAAAGGATTAATTATTCAAAAATAAAATTGCGAAAACAGTTACGTCATGGCGGAAGTTATCTTCAGTATGTCTGGCTTTAAGATAAAGTGTATCACATTCGACATACTATTGTTTGTTTAGAAGAGAATCATGACCGTACACACCTGTAAATGGTCTTGAAGTTCTGAAACGCAAAGTCCTACAGACACCTTAATACTTTGCCTCCAACAATCACTTTTTTAATGACCAGCATTAGTTATGCACAAAGATATATCGCTTTGGATTTAAATCACATTATGGGATAATTAAATTAATGAATCTGTATATTTGCATATTTGTGTTGGCAATAAATAATTTGTAGTTAATAGATAATTATATAATTTGAGTTGCGAGTTTGTGATTAATCATATAGCGTCTTTCTGAGCAAAGTTTTTATAACTTCCGTGTTTATGTGACAATCCAAAGCTCGAGTCGCTAGGAACTGCTCAGTAGGGATAAGCAATAATTCAAAGCATTAAACCGGGCTGGAACAACACCAGTAAGCCTGCGCTATCCGTCTGGTACCACGTGAGGGTGGGGATTGGGCTGCCCGCGTACACTAACTATACCGTCACGTTCGGACCTTACCAGACCCGAAGTGAATTGAAGATGTACGAGTAGATAAAATAAATAGCGCATATATTCTATGGTATTTTGCGTCATACGGTCATTTTTCTGTCATAACTTTGCGAAAACCGTTTGCTGTACATAAATTTTACTCTTTGATTTCCTTGTAATTTTTGCGCCACATTTTTGCGCGTAGTTTAAAGGAGGCGCACTAAACCGCGAGCTTGCATGGAGTGATGCATATCTACTCGTACATCGTTGGTACATTGTGAGATAGGAATTTCGGTAAAAAATGATTTCCGTAGGAAACCCATGATCCACGTATTGCATTTCATCTGTTCCCTAAGCCTCGGACAATGGCTACAGAATGTAGATTAGACCATGGAAGAAAGAGATAAGAAGGAACCACAACGACTTCCACAATCCGATTTTAATATGTTTATTCATTCACTCACACAAAAGGAAGGGATTCAACAGCCACCCTTTGATCATAATCCCTCTGCCGCAATCGATGATTGGCGAGCAATCACTATTGTAGAATATTTTGAAAACTTTATGTCCGAACACGTAAAAGTCTAAAAGTATATTGTATATTACACCATGTTTCGGCTGTCTCCGGTGTGTTTTTGTTGTTGTTTTCGTTATATAAGAAGTTAATGCACATCGTTATGCGTTCAGCTTTACTGCCCAAGACTGCCCAGTGTGAAAAATAAAGGATGACAGTTTGACTACATTTGAACTTTGGACCCGTTGGGCCGTCTTGGATTTTCGTTGGGCACCCATGCTCGTTCCAGGGGTTCTGAAAGTGACCCCTAACGGGAGCAATTTTCAGTTAAAATATACCGGCCCCTAATTGGACCAACTTTGGTGAAATTATACTAGTTTCAGTGAAAGTATATACACCTAACGGCACAGCAGTAATATGACATCCAAGAAAGGTTACTGTGCTACTTTAAATATATTTTCCACTAGTATTATCCCAGTTACGTCTTCACTTGTATGCAAAATATTTTTGATTAATATATATTGTAACAATTTTTCACTGTACTGCATTATTTAAATAATTATTTATCATATTGTTTGTGCTGTAGGCTTATTCTATGATGAACAAATAAAAATTGATTGAAGATTGAAGGTAATTTGCTGTGAGATTATACCCCTTGCGGGACCTGTTCTCAATTAATGAAAAAGATACACATTTAAAATAGCCAATATACAAGAAAAATGACACTTGACCTACTGCAAGAAAAAAATACACACTTAGGGTTATTTGCTGATATGTTCAGGTTAATTTTTCCTATTTGTATCATTGAACCAGTCACAATCACAACTGAATTGGTACCCCCAGTGGGACTAAAACTTGATTAATTTGAATTTGATACCCTAGCGGTAGTCCCGCATTTGGAGCTAGTCCCTTTTTTTTTTGCATGGGTTCCCGACCAAAATCCAAGAACGGGCGTGTTGATCGGTTTCCATGGAAGCCGCCATATGTTTTGAGTAAGTGACACGAATAAAAAAGTACATACACTACCGTTAGTGGTGAATAATCTATATGATAAAGTAAAGTACATTCGACCCATCGTTTCACCAGAGGAACAGTTTTGGACAGCGTCGATTAGTTGGGAGAGGAGGCAGAAAAAGAAAATATGTGGCCCGATTCACCTGCTTCAGGAGTGAATTAAGAAAATCTGGCCTTTCATGTTGACATCATAATAGAGAGTGTCAAAGGTTTTTGTGCTCCTTCGTATCCAAAACACTTGCCTTCAAAGGTCAGTAACATTGAATACAACTGAAGCAAATACGATTAGTCAGAATGTTTGAGAGTTCATGTAGCAATAAATGCGCTTACGTTAACTTGAATGCTTTCATTAAGCATAGAATTGCTTTTTCTCTACTATCAATCTATATGTATCAATAGATTTAGCGTGGAATTTTAGTTTCCACGCACTACACATGCCCCTCATTCAATATCCATACCTTCGGAAAAGTACTAGAGGTGACACGATGGGTTGAATCTACTATAGAGTACTTTTTATACAGCCTGTCTCAAAAAAGTGGGACAATCAAAAACAATTTGGTTAAATATGAAATTTCAAAATAAGTAATTTTTACTTGACATAATATTAAAGAACAAAGAACAGGCTTTCCAATGGTTTTTGTTTTATCTTATTTGCTTTGGTCAATCCAGAGATATAACCAATTTAGTGCGATACACCAAAATCAATTTTGTGCCACTTTTATGCATGGGTAGAGTTGTTTCGCGCAGTTATGCCGTGCTGTCTTGAAACTTACAAAAGATTGCAACTTGACAAAAGAAACAAAACACAGATGAAAGTAAACAAAGGAATTCTAGTTTTATCCACACAGGTTTTAATAGTTAACATAATCAGTTCAATGATAAATATCTTCTTTTCATAATTAATAAACAATACAAATATTTATTGAACGTCATTGAAATGGAACTTTGAATTTATTACAAAATTGGTGTCTGTTAAAAATCATGCCAGAAGGAATGTAATTGCAACCAAAATAAACACTCCAAATCCAAAGAAATGCTTTAAAAATATTGCACTATCTTTGTGCATTTACTAATTGCTGAAGTCAATATAAATTTGAATTTGGAAGCAAAGTATCAAGGTGTTGGTAGGAATTTGCGTTTCATGATACTTCAAGACCATAAAACTCTCTCCTCCAGGTTGCTGTACGCTCATGGTTCTCGTCTAACAAACAATTGTATGTTGAATGCTATTCACTTTATCTTAAAGCCAGAACTTACTGATCATAACTTCCACTATTACGTAACTGTTTTCGTATCTTTAGAGTTTCTTTATGAAGTTAATCCCTTTTTAAAGAATTTCATATCTGTTCAAATGTGAATAACTTATGTGTAACTAATTCTTTCACTGTTGTCACTCAACCAGAAAGTGGCACAAACTCGATTTTTGTGTTCTGCAGTAAACTGGAGTTATCTCTCGATTGAAACAAGCAAATGAGATGAAACAACAAATACTGGAAAGCCTGGTCCTTTTTCTTTAATTTGATGTACAAAAGGACTTACTTATGTTGAGATAAAATATTGAAAAAAAATCGGCTTTTGATTGTACCATTTTTTGAGACAGGCTGTAGATAATAAGAGAAAAGAACTTTTCTTCCTTAAGAAATAAGCAGGTAGGTTGACAATAAACGTTTTTTATGATTGATTCACAACCACCTGTCCAACATAATAAATTGAATGCATCATTTGATTGCCCCCAGTACCGAGTTAGTGTCCTAGTAAGTGTACTCTATAGTTAAACATTTCTGGCACGAAACCATGGCTTTGAGTTTGCTAGTGGGTTTCTCAGCAACATTTTTGTTGTTGAGCGCAATGCATCCAGTTCAGAGTCAACCTTCATTCCCTGGCAAACCTTCATCGGTATATAGCAAATATGGATTCGGTCCTTGTCCAAATGTGAAACCTATGAAAGGCTTCGACGTTACGCAAATATATGGTGGCGCTTGGCATCTTTTAGCGCACTACTTTGATAGTTATTTACTTGATCGTCATTGCCTTACGATGCAGTTTTTCGATGATAACCCAGGTAAAGATATCTGCCGAATCCGTGTTAATCGAACCAGCGTTGAGTTCGACGGAGAAAGCAAGCCATCGCAATACCATTTTCTACTACCAAATGAAACTGAGCATGCCGTCTGGATTTATACACTCCGTAAGTACCATTCTCAAATTACATACCCAAAATAAATATCAAATCATGAAGGTATTAAAGGAGTTGGATTGTGAATCAAATCCTTTCAATGGAAAGCGGATTAACCTGTTGCTGAAATAAATACAATGAGTGTTGGTGATATACTTTTGATGTAAACTTTGGTTTTCCGACTTTATTGGGCTCGATTTGTCATTGCTTCTTCACATTACCATACTGAATTTAGCCTCTGATGGCCTGCAATCGAATGGTTTGAAAAAAGGACCATTTCCATTGCACCAAAAATATAACCTTTATCACCTTTGTCGAATTGTAAAGTCTTTTCTGAAAAATTCTGCACGAAACAATTCAAATTTTATGCTGGCTATTTACAAGTGCACTCTTTCATTAATAAAACTAATAGTAATCTTTAATAACATGATTCTGTACAGCCTGTCTAAAAAATGGTACAATCGAAAACTGATTGTTTTAGTATTATATCTCAACATAAGTAAGTCGTTTTGTGCATCACCTTAAAGAAAAAGAAAAAGGCTTTTCAATAATTTTCGTTTCATCTCATTTGCTTGTTTGAATCGAGAGATAACTGCAGTTTACTCCGTAACACAAAAATCGAGTTTATGCCACTTTTTGGTTGAGTGAAAACGGTGATAGAATTAGTTAAACATAAGTTATTTACATTTGAACAGATTCTTCAAAAAAGGATTAACTTTATTAAAAAATTAAAAGATGCGAAAACAGTTACGTAATGGCGGAAATTATCTTCAGTATGTTCTGGCTTTAAGATAAAGTGTATAACATTCGACATACTATTGTTTGTTAGAAGAGAATCATGACCGTACAACAACCTGTATGGTCTTGAAGTATCATGAAACGCAAAGTCCTACAGACACCTTAATACTTTGCCTCCAAAATCAATTTTTTATTGACCAGCAATTAGTTAATGCACAAAGATATATCGCTTTGGATTTGGAGTGTTTACTTTGGTTCTAATTATATTCATTCTTGCATGATTTTAACAGATACCAATTTTGTAATAAATTCAAAGCTCCATTTCATTGACATGCAATAAATATTTGTATTTGTTTATTATTTATGAAAAGAAATATTTATCATTGAACTGGTTATGTTGACTATTAAAGTTCCCTTTGTGTACTTTATTCTGTGTTTTGTTTCTTTTGTCAAGTTGCAATCTTTTGTGAGCTTCAAGACAGCGCGAAACCCATGCCTAAAAGTGGCACAGAATCGATTTTGGTGTATCGTACTAAATTGATTATATCTCTGATTTGAACAAAGCAAATAAGATGAAACAAACATTATTGGGAAGCTTGGTTTTGTTCTTTAATATTCTACCAAATAGGAATGACTTATTTTGAAATTTCTTATTTAAATTTGTTTGTTCTGATTGTACCACTTTTTTGATACAGGCTGTATATTTGATGGGAATGCGGAAGGTTTAAAAATAAAAATCCGAACGATAAACGTTTGTATGAAATGTTGAATAAAGCCCTTCATTGGTCCAAGTTGGCTTCTCTGTGATATATAGACCGTATTCAATAGCCAGCCATGTTGGTGGACAAGATAGACGCATTCCAGTACTACAATACATTCACCTGTCAATGATCCCTGTGCAATCGCTAAACATTGATCGATTGACAGCTTAATGTATTGTAGTCCTGGAATGTATGCATCTTGTCCACCAACATGTCTGGTGGCTGACGTCATATTGAATACGGTCTATTCATGAATGTGGCAACTTGAGCGCACAGAGGGTTTTCAAAGCACGGGTTTATAGCGCGCTGGATTCCCGATGCCTGCGAGAGTTTCTTGACGCAAACGCAGGGTTTTTGACGAGCATGTGAGGTTTTTGATGCATGCTCAAAGTAGAGAAATAATTATAAATAATTCTGCCAAGATTATTTTGCCAGTTCTAGATTATTGTTTCCCCATTTTTTGTGTACAACCTTAACAGGTGGACATAGTCTTACACTCTCTACAGACCATATACCGTTTGCAATTACATTATAATTATAGTACACCCTTCGTACCTGTTCTGCATCGTTATACAGAGTAAGTGCGAATCTTATTATATAATTATGCCCAGATATATATCATTTATATATCAATGTTTTCTGTTTGATATTTGTTAATTTTTAGATGATGTGCCATCTAAAATATTCGTGTTAGACACCGACTACGATGAGTACTTGATCTACCACTCTTGCAACCAATTTCCAAGAGACAACCCATTTCTATATGAACAGCATAATTTTATCCACACACGATATCCCAAGAGGCCGGATGTCCAGCAGATTTACCAGAAAGCTCTTAAGGTCTTTGAAGAGTTCGATATCGATACTGGTCCTTTCGTTCCGATGGATCAGCAAAATTGTGCCTAAAGCTAGTATTATTTATTAAAGCAAAATATCTGACAAAGAAAAGAATAAAGAAATAAAGTTTAAATAGATAAAACGTAAAGAGCGTATGAATTGGTACTAACATTTTAAAATAACAATAATATTTTAAGCGGTATTTGGAAGTAGGGTACTTCAACCACTTGTCTGTACAACAATTATTATAAGCGTTAGAAAGGTAGTAGGTATAGAAAGACTAAAATACTTCATATATCTCTGGATACATAGTGATGTTCAATCACTTCCTCTCCTAAATGGCCAGTGAAAAGAAACTTGAGTGTCCCCGGGGGAGTGTCCCCCATGAACGAGTGTCCTCGCTACCGTGTTAGGCTTCGTTTGATCTTTTGTTTTGAATTGTGCGTGCTTTCTACCTAAGCTGCTGTCATAATTTCCCCTGTCCCGGTCCTTTGTCTATGGCTTGAGGATTTTCTTTTTTGTGTATTAATCTAATTTAACATATTTAATTTATGTTAATGGACTATATACCCTGTCATCTTAACATACACTGGTTCTCTGTAATAAGAGTATCTTAAGTTAATCGCATTTTACTTCCATATTATGTTTTCAAGTTTTTGTACCTTATTTTCACATGTATTAATGGAAAAATGTACTAGTAAATGGCATAGAGTATACAAATATTGAATGCCCAGGAATGTGATAGTGGGAGGTATATCATGGGGTCAAATGTTGTCTTTTCTATTTCACGAGGCGAAGCCGAGTCAAATGGAACAGTCAGGGTTTGATCGGGTGATGTAATTTTTACAGCTGCACGAATTTGGGCAGTCATGCAGTTTTTGTTTTATATCATGATATTACCGGTTTTATTTTCAAGCCATGTGATAGTAAAAACTCGGCTCAAATCACTTCAATCATGATATAATATTTGCCCACTTCTTGTTAACTTCGTCCTTTGGGTATTTTTTAGTCATTTCAACCCTACTCTGATAATATATTTTCCTTCAATCAAGTACTCTTGTTTGCTTGATTTAGAGTAAAGATTTTGTCTACTAGAGATAAAACCCAACGTAAGGGCTGAATAGCTCAGTTAGTGAGTACTGGTCTTTCTATCCAGAATTCAACGGTTCGAATCCCGCGTCAGCTAATTCTTTACTATCAACGTAGCAAAATATTGTCCCGGTGCAAAAGTGCTATATCCCTAAAGTCCCTAGAGGAAAATCTGACACCGCAAAAAGTGAGCTAACACACTCGATCCCACAACCTTCCGTTTAGATCTCGGATGCGCTAATCAATTGCGCCACCACGGCATGTGAATTTCTCTCATTTGTTTATAATTATTTCGAGTTGCTTGTGTATCAGAATGCTGATCACCTCGTGATATGGACGGCATTACGCATTGAACGCTATGGTGTAGAAACTCGAATGGACCCATCACCGCACTTCCGGTTGCTTCAAAATGCTACTAGTGCCAAACGTGTATGCCGATTTTGACCAGATTCACTCAGAATGACAGCTGACCCAAGCTGCATATATGGTGTTCACAGTTTGTGACCAGCGGTCACCTAGTGGTCAGTATGGTCATTTTGGCCAAAATCTAAGAAATCCTTCTCCTACAAACAGCTTGCGTTAAGTTTGCCATTCATGCACAAGCATCGCCTATGACCAGTGCCTATGGGGTGGGCACAGAATTTTGATCAGTGGTCAGCAAGTGGTCATTTCGGCCATTTTGGCCAAAATCTTATGAAAATCTATGAAATTCATACTCTCCTGCAAATTAATTGCCCTTATAATGACCCTTATACATATGCTTCACCTTTGGTCAGTGCATAAAGGGTGTACACGGGTTTAGGATCAGTGGTCATCTAGTGGTAATTTTGGCCATTTTGGCCAATACACGTGCAATCGTCCTTCTCTGGCAAATAAGGCGCGCTGACAGTTGTGCACATTCATTGTCTATGGTCCGTGCATATAGGGTGTACACATAATTTTGATCAGTGGTCAGCAAGTGGTCATTTTGGCCATTTCGGCCAAAATCTTATTAAATTCTATGATTTTCTTTTCTCCCTTATCATGACCATTATGCATATGCTTTGCCTAGGTATACACAGATTTTTGATCAGTGGTCATTTAGTGGTCATTTTGGCCAATACACATGAAATCTTCCTTTTCTGACAATAAGGCGCGCTAATTACGACAGTTGTGCACATCCATTGTCTAAAGGCAGTGCATATATGGTGTACACAGAATTTTGTTCAGTGGTCAGCAAGTGGTCATTTGGGTCATTTTGGCCAAAATCTTATGAAAAGCTATGATGTGCTGTTGCAAATAAGTGGCTATTATCATGACACTTATATGTATGCGTCATCTTTTGTTAGTGCATAGGCCCTATGGTTTTAAGAGATATTGGATCAGTGGTCATCTTGTGGTCATTTTGACCATTTTGGCTAATACACATGAAAATTTCCTACTTTGACAAATAAGGTGCTCTGAATATGACAGTTGTGTACATCCATTGTCTATGGTCAGTGCACATAGGGTGTACACAAACTTTGATCAGTGATCATCAAGTGGTAATTTCAGCCATTTAGTGTCCCTCAAACAGATGTTTCGCCTAGTCAGCAAGTGATCATTTTATCCCCACGGCTAGGTTCGTGCTCTTCGAGCACAATTTGCATCTAGTTTCTTATTACCTTAGAGGCACGGGTGGAGGGGCAGCCTTCTAACGAAATTTGCTACGTTTAGAGCACTTATCGATCTGTTGGTTTGTTCCCTAAGAATCGTTTTGCCCTAGTTTGTGAAGTTCTTTGAGCACCTATTCTGAACTAAAAGATCCACTGATGCATTCAATTTATTTTCTCGGCCAGATGGCAGTCGCTGTGTGTTCTAAAATTCAATCAAATTTCGTGCAACTTTTGTAAGCAACCTGCCTGCATTTTTCAGATTCCACTATCTCATCGGGAAGCGACCGCCACCTGGTTTTATCTTACGATGTTTTGCGCATGTCAATAAAACGTGACGTATCAATTAAGCAAAAATTGAGTGAAAACCAGTATCTTAGAAAAATTTGAACACATAGAAATAAACCTTCTATGCCGAAAGTAGCAAAAAAATAATGACCTTGTGACCTTTGACCCCAGGTCACACCAGGTCACCGATAGAAGAGGTTTATTTTGATATTTTCTGTTAGAAAATATTATTAGCTATATATTAGTACCTAAATCATGCCAATTGATCAATGAAAAGTGGAGATAATGACCCCTACCCCCTTATATTTTGCAGTTGCTTTAGCTAGGCCTCATCCTTCATGGCTCTCAAATATCGTCACCAAACATATATATGGGACAATATTTCGTGTTGGGAACATCAATATTCTTAAACTAGACACTATTAGCGTTACAAATATGCAACTTAAAAAATATACCTTTGGGTACATGGGGACCCCCTTGGCCACTGTATTAGGCCATGAGGCCAAAGCGAAAACGATGCTCGGATATGCGCACCCCTGGGAAGTACATAATTCTTCCGAAATAATTTTCCTTAAATTATAGAAATCAGTTCTACGTGTGTTCTCGCGTCTAGTATGTACATATTCGCGAGAAACTTAATAAAATGTCGTCTCAATTTATGCCCTGAATATCAGTGACTACTTGATGTACACCATAATTCATTGACTCCAGCAAATAATGGGGCTATTGATAAGTAAATCCGCTCGGTATGTAGAAGACCAAACACTTCACAGATTCCTTTTTCATCTGGAAATGCAGAGCCGTTGTTATTATCCATGCAAGTGAAAAGATTGCAGGTGTTATACCATCACCCCGATTTAGATTAAGATATTTTTCATGACGTGGAACACAAATAACCTGCCCTCTTTCACGAATAAATAAAGTTAGAGGTTCTACTGTGTGTTCAATTTGACACTATATTTCATCCTTTATTCGAAAGCGAAACGAAGGTGAACAAAGCTCATGAGAAAAAAATTGTTTGGCAAACTGTGACCTAACTACTGTGTGTTTCTTTCAAACTCCTTGAGAGGATGACCCTGGCCCAGCTGGAGCCCGTCGTCGAACCCCATCTGCCTGACGAACAAGCAGGATTTCGCCGTGGCCTGAGCACTGTCCACCAGATTGTAAAACTCACAAATTATTGAGGAAAGCTTTGAAAAGCGTCGTAAGGAAGGCGTCATCTTGGTGGACCTTACTGCAGCATACGACACAGTGTGGCACAAGGGCCTGACACTCAATCTTCTCAGGACCATCCCGGATCGTCACCTTGTACAATTCATATCGTCGGCAGGGTCACATAGTGACGTATTCGACATTTTGGACTTTTTTGGAGAAATTTGGCATGTACGTTTGTTGAGTACTACTGTACAAAATCGCCAAATTACAAACCTCTAAATTGCTTAATTATTAAGATACTAATTAACTAAATATGACGTATTTGCAAAACGTTAAATCACATAACGACGAATTTGTCGAAAATCTATTCTGCGCAGGCCCATAACATCGTATATGCATTTTTAAGTATTCGGCGTTTCACATAGTGACGTATTTGTGCGACGTATTTTTCAGTTTAGGATAGAATTGCAATTTTGTCGTTTTCACATACTGACGTATTTGCGCAAACGCGTCACATAACGACGTATTTTCGAGACGTATTTGTTATTTACACGTTGAAATTGCTATTTTGTCGTTTTCACATAGTGAAATTGACACACACCCCAAACATAGTATCATTGGTGTAATTATACAGGCCCCGGGTCGTAATCCACACTCTTCTCAGATCAATTTGTCAACAAGCATCGATTTATTGACGAAAGAAAACAATCCCTCCTTCATTTGTGGAGACTGTAATCTCTACTTAATGAAACATACTCACCAAAGTGCCACAAATGACTTCTTAACATCCATGTACGCTAAGTGGAACATTTTATCATCTTGTCAAACGCAATTTTTTACTTGACCTTACAGTTTCGACCATCTTGGGCAATAGTCCATCTTCACTAAGTGATGAACAATCGGTCAGTGGACAGTCTAATCTGCAATTTGTCGGACCACGCAGTTCAACATAATCATGTCAGAAATGGAAGATTCCAAAGTACTTGCAACTAAACGAAGTGATCCTCGAGCCCCTGCCACATCAAGGAGGCATTTTGATCAGAAAAAGAGCACCCAATACCATGAACAGGGAGAGGCATATTACATACTCACGTCTAGATCCTCGTCTCTAACTAATACCCCTCTATTGCCATCAGTCAAGTGGAAAGAAATTGCATCATCTACCATCCTCTGAAGATGATCATTGTCCAAGATGTCAAACGTCAGGTCATTAAAAAATTGGTTTTGGGACAAGATGAAATTTCCACTTTATATCATTACCTATCATTACCATGCATATGAATTTGTTTCAAGACTCCATGTACTCTGCTTCCTCTACTCTTTAATCGCCAAACCCACACGCATTGCCACTAAAACATCAACACTATTGATAACATCTGTTTCTTGATCATAAATACATCAGGCATACTTTTATTGACATAACTGATCACTTCCCAGTCTTCCAAATCATAACGAACCGAACAAAGAACGAAAAACACTACATCCCAATCAAAATTTCGCATTTTCAGAAAAATAAACAAGACTAACATTACAGCTCTAGGAACTGATCTTCTAAACACTGATTGAAGATGTTAACTTAAATAATTGTTCTGACAATTCATACAACACACGTTTTCATCAATCATTGTCACAATTATACAACAAAAACCTACCCAGTGCTAAGACCAACTAACAACGTTAGATACACCCCTGGATTATTGCTGGTATTATAAAATCAATTAAGACAAGAAATAAAATTGTACACGAAATATATATATTTAGGGGGGAAGGTTTTAATATTCATAGGTTTTAATGAGTTTACTACGGCGGCCCCCCCCCTGTCTGAACAAAAAGCTTCTTACGACCAGCCGTTGACAAAATCTCAAAATTTGGCATAAATTTGCATAAATTGCATAAATTATAATACACTTCTATTGTTTTTATAGCGGATTAAATCGCAACTACAAAGAAGGCGTTAGGGAAAGGCTTATTTCCCCCTAACGCCGTAGTGAGTGAATATCAAAATCTCACTTCCCCCTAATTCACATAGATAGCGATATCTACCTCCCGTTAATGAACTGACAAAAACAAATATATTAATTTATAGAAAATAAACCTTACTCATCTCATACGTCTTTCTTGTATAAATTATTATCATCATAATTTAACGAATATAAAAGCAATATCAACACACTTGGCGCACCATCCCGATATCATTCGGTAACACACGAAAGGGAAAACATCATCTTACTTCCTTGACGGCAATACAACAATCATGATCCAATTACTCAACCACCAAATTTAACGAATTCTTTTGCTGAAAAGGTCCGAAACTTGCCAGTTCGCCTGCAGTTTCACAGATTTTCTAAATCATCCTTCCGAAAAGTCCATCTTTTTATGCCTGTTTCGGAGAATGACATTCTTGATATCACTAACAAGTTTAACCCTCTTCTTCTACCAAGCCTTTTTTTGTAACACGGGTTTACGTTGGGGTGGGGGTGGGGTGGGGGTTACCACCTCCTCGGAAATTCGTTAGAATCCCGATGTTATTATTTTTGATATCATTGGATAGCTTATGGTCCTTCTCTTTCCCATTGATACCAAACATAAGTACCAGCATACCTAGTATGTCATCACAATGACGTATCAAGTCCGCGAGTCGGCAAAATTGCATTTTTCCACAGAAATAGGGGGAAATCCAATTTTGGCGCTTAAAAAAAGGTAGGAATATCGGATTTTCATGGGGCGGTTTTCCAGCTCTCAATGATGTCAATGTGGCTAGTTTTACATAAAGCTAAAACAAAGCATACTGTTGCATAATTTTCAAAATTCACATAAAATATCCTTTGGGTACCCCCCTACCCTCGACTTTGACGGTATACCCTACCTGGTGAAGGTGCCTACCTTCGCATCTTTTTCTCTCTAAAATCACCGGAAAGGATGAGAGAACGAATATCTATAAGCTTTTTTTAAGAAGTTTTTGCATTTAGCGCCCTAGCGCAGACTAGGGTAAAAATGGCAAGAGTTCTGGTTTTGATGATATCACTCCAAGTGTTGTCAAAGAAATTGCTCCCTTTATTTCTAGGCCTCCATCTTGCTCATATTTTCAACATTTAACTTTCCACAGTACTTCAATTCAGCTCTGTACGATTGCAAAAAGTCATTCCTTATTTTTAAAAAGGATGATCCCCTCACACATCCCATTTCAACCTACCGCCCATCTCCCCTCATACCATTTGTTTCGAAATCCTTGAGGCTTTGAGCGGCCTCATCTATAACAGGCTGATAAATTTCTTCTTCTCATCGCACACTGGTTTTCACGTCAACAGTAACGGTTTGCCCGGAATAAAAAACACTCAACATAAATATTTTCCGCACTATTAGAAACAACACAGGGTGGGTTGTTTGTTGTAAGTTGTAAGATCCATTCATGCTTCACTGTGAGGATGGATTGGAGCCGTCTCTGACAATGCAGCAGAGCGCGGTTCCAAAGTGCATTGAGCGTGCTGTGCGCTTGGTCGGAGATGGTTTCGTCCATGTTGCTGCACTGCGAGGCAGTGCGGGTGAAAGTATGAATGGATCTTGAGGGTTATTAAGTTAGGGTGGTTGGTGTATGGCATTTGGGTCTGGGTTATTAAAGGTGATATGGCTGTGAGTCTTGTTTAAATGAAAATTCAGTGAATATTTACAATAATTGTATTTTTATAAATTGTGTTGTGCATTTGCCTCAGTGAGTTGGATGAGTCACATTTTTGGATGGTCAGCGGTTCTGGCTCGTTGATTCCTCTGGAATATTTTTTGTTCTGAGGTTGTCTTGTATATTGGTTCAAAATGCTCTTAGCCAAAATATGTAAAATAATAAATAAAATAAAAAATAAGATATCAAATTACAGAAAGTGGAAAAATATCTATTAGTACGTCAGCAGACAGTTTTCGGGTCACCAAGGGGAGGGGGAAGCGTAGAAAAATTTCATTGCACCACATGTTAGGTAATATGTGGGGATCTCGCCTGGGTGGATGTAGAATTCAGAAGTGGTGAAATTTTTTTGCTGGGCCAAAAAAAGGTCAAAATTGACCCAAAATGTAGTAAACAATCATTAGAATGGCGATTCCAACTCCATATTAATGTAGTCATGTAATAGTATTTTAATTTTTCCCCACGGTATAGCTGTAGATTCAAGAAGAAAGAAGATTTGGAATGTTGGAATCTGGGGTTATTTTGACACCAAAACAGAAGACAGGACCAAAAGGGGTCAAAATAAGTGACCAAATAAGGTAAAAAAAATCTTAGAAATGGTGATTCTACTTCTAGTAAGGTAATAATATTTAATGTTCCCCACTATATAGACTTGTAGATTTAAGAAGCAATTGGAAGGTTTGCAGGAATCTACATGTAGGGTTATATTTTGACCCCAGAAAGAGGAAAAGGACACAAAAAAGGCGGTCAAAAGGACCCAATATGAGGTAAAAATATTAGAATTGAAAGGTATTTATACCATCTTAAACTAGTATTATTTCCCCCCACTCATAGCAGAAGATTCCAGAAGAAATGGAATGTTGGAATATTGGGTCACATTGACTCCAGAAAGGGTGAAAAAGGGCTTTAAAATTGACCCAAATAAGGTTAAAAAATCATGAATGGGATGTTTATTCCAACGTTATATTAAAATCCAGTAGTAGGAGTTTAATTTTCTCCACTCTATAGCAGTAGATCAAGAAGAATTTGAATTGTTGAATCTATTGGGGTCAAAATTGACAAAGCACAAAGGCAAAAAAAAAAAAAAAGGTCAAAATTGACCCAACATATGGGTCAGTAAAAGTTATTAAAAATGGCACGCACGGTAAATAATTCCACTTATAAATTATGATTTAGCCTTCTAAAAGAAACCTTCATTTTCTATATATATATGGTAGAGATTAAAATCTAAATTTGACATTTTGGATCAAGGTATCGCCCCAACTTTAATATACATCTGATTGAAGCGACTATGAATCCAAATACACATTGTAACTATCTTGCCTCGTATCATTCAACCAGTTTTGATATGAGTATAAATAATAAATTTATCTAAGTTATATCTAAAACATGTCTAAGTTAAATATTGTAAGTCCTACGATTTCACGGAGTAATTGAGACAAATAGTACCTTTGCACAGACACAATATTATTATATGATTCTGTCACTTTTGTTAACTCATTTTTTTACCCCTTTTTATTTAAAGCCTCTTTTGGTGGTACCTACTTTGTGTTTTTACTTGGTTAGAGAGGAGCTTTAACCATTTGACTTCACATTGACCCTAGAAAGGGCCAAAAGAGGTCAAAATAGGACCCAAAAGAGTGTGAAGTAAAAGGCTATCAATTGGGCAATTATACTATGAAAGTTAACTTTTGAGGAGAAGCAACGGCAGGACAAATGTTTGCACTTTTTGTCAGCTGGCAGTCACATAGATTTGCATCAAATGACAAAACAGATTGACATTCATGTAGTTGGCAAAGGTGGACATATCATTACATCTTTGGACTTTGTCGAAATCTGTGGGTACGTCTTTGCAAACGGCTTATCATGTATGCGGCTCCCATCAAAGTAAATGCGCGTATTCTGCTGCAGTAGCATATCAGAGAGGAAGTGATATGCTACCTCTACTTGGTCATGGAAGACACCACAGAAGAAATAAAAGGTCTGATATAATATGGGTCCTTGACTTGAAAGCAATGGCCCCCCGAACTGTGACTATTCTGTGCCACATTGTGTAATAGGGGGGGTGTATTCCCATAGACCAATATTCGGTAGGAGGTTTTTCAGGCGAAGTTCAACATGGCATGAGGTGCTGGGTTAGTGCCAATTAAAAAGTCTGCAGCCCCCTTCATTGGCATGTTCTCAACCATACAGTAGATGTTTGCCACACAAGGCGTGTAGAAAGGCAATCTTAGTTGCTGGAGACAACAGCCTTTCAATTATACTTAACCATATAGTAAAACAGTGTGATAATCAGGGCAGAAATAAACCAAAAGATCAGATTTAACAACAATTTATGATAGCTTCCATTTGACAAACCAACCGTTTCTCTCCTACTGGATTGTTGTTACCTAGTTTCAGGAATTTCAGGAAGAAAAAAAGACTGAAATTGTGGCATATTGGGTTAATTTTGACTAATTTGGGGGTTGGACCATTTTGATCCTTGTTCAAAGTTTTTTTCATTGCGACTGTCAGTAAAAGGGAAACACTAATCCGGGAGGGGCAATTTTTCAAAAGGAGACTCCCCAAAAATTACAACGGGGCAAATTTGGTCTCCCCAAATTACAAAGGGGAAATCTGGCAAAAGTGGAACTGTTTTACACATATTTTCGCTCGCAAAATCTATTTTGGCCTTTAGGGATATGGGACCTTTTTGGAATGGGAGCGTCAGCCTCCACAACCCCTCCCTGGTTAAAAGCCTGGATATTGTGCATTTATTACCAATTTTTAAACAGAGCAAGACTGCCGATATGACAACATGCATTAATTTGGTTATATTATTTGATCCAAATTAGGTTGTTTTTGTTTTGACCAGTATTATCCAAAGAGTTTTCAATTGGATGTCACTACTGATAAAAGTGAATAATAAAGTTGAACATTGCAATGATTATTGAAAAAGTATGCCTTAAGATTGGAAAATTGCAACCAAATACAATTTTCTTGGGTTATCATTTTAAGTCATTGTGTATTACCTTTTGCCATTTCGGGGTTTACAGTCATTCTGCAACTACAGCTAGGGGACACAATAAACTATATACTATCACTTTTAAAAGTAAAATGGATAAAGCCATCCCATTTTATGATTTTTAACATATTTGTGTCAAGTTTGTACCCCTTTTGGCCCAGATTCCAACATGCAAATTCTTCTGAATCTAACGCGATAAGTGGGGGAATTAAATAGTACATTGACTATGAAGTCCAAAATAATTTAAATCACCATATATGATTTACCATAATTGGGTCAACTTTGACCCTTTTGGCCTTTTTTTCTGGGGTAAAAAAAATAACCCCAGATTCCACATTCAAAATTAGTCGTGAATCTACAGCATTATAGTGGGGAAACTAAACACTATTAATTAAGATGATCAGTATGAATCACCTCTAAGATTGTTACCTTATTTGGGTCAAGTTGACCCGTTTGGTCCTTATGGGGTCAAATTAACCCCAGATTCCCAACAATCAAATTGTTCTGAATCTACAGATTATATAGTGGGGGAATTTTATTGTCTAAACATTTTCAAGAGAAGTCAGAATAAATAAATCCAACCCATTTTTTTTCTATGATTTACCTTAATTTGGGTGCAATTTTGACCTTGTGGCCCATAAAAAATAAGGCACCACTTCGATTAACATCCACCCAGGTGAGGATCCACACAAGTGTCCCACAGCCATGAGTAACATGGCATTTTTCTACTCAACACATACCCTAACTCGAAAACTAGAGACCCCTTTTTCAAAGTGGCTGACGTTACTAATAGGGAAACAAGGAAAGATGATGCTACCATATTCAACAGGAACCTGATGACATAATTATAATTTTTACAAACACTATACTACTGCGTCAAAAAAAAGAGAATAATCAAGAGTATCCTAATTTTATTGCCGCAAAAGGTCAGAGTAGTAGTCAATATTTGGTATGCATATCAATGGATAAAATGGAAGTAGTTGCCGTCTCGTCATATCTTCTGCTTAGTAATTACGTTAATGAACCCTGCATAAAGCATCGTAACCACACCCTTATAGCACTAGGGCATTGGTTAAGTATATATTGCAATTCTCTTCGTTTATAATAAATACCACACATAGCGGCATCCCAACCTAGATGTATGGTGGTGTTATCATATTAAAGATTTAACAAACCGATTTTTATCAAAATAGGATTTTAAACTTTAATCTTGTATATCCAAGGTAACACACAACGTTCACAGGACGTTTGGACGTGGAACTTTAGAACGTAACTGAATCAAATGGTTGAAATTAGTTTACGATTCATATGTTTATGCCAGCGCATCAAATTTCCGTACGTGGAAGTTCAATCAGAAAGAGCTATATCATCATAGGAAACGTCACTGACGTAGCTGTTCTCCAAAGGATAAGCAGTCTGTCTGAAAATGAAGATTATTAATATTCTTAGATTCATTGTCTAGTTAGGTAGTGTTAAATTCTAACAAACGGATTGGCTTTAGGTTGCTTATCGACAATCATTGACTAACTCCTTTTTTAAGAAATCCATAGTTAAGTACGTTTTGTTTCTTTTGAAATTTTACAATATTCTTGTTGTAGCATGGTTCGGTATCAGTGTTTGTGTATGGTGGGGGGGGGTGCGCGCGTGTGGGTGTGTTGTGGTTGTGGGAGGGGATGGCTTATCTTCTAATGCCTCTATCTTTGCTTATATCGTGCCATAGCTGGAAAACCAGGAGGGAGATTGAGGGGTGTGTCCCCTCACCTTTTCACAAAGAAATAGCCCGTACATTCCACCATTCCACTATAAAACACGTAAAAATCATACTCGATTTTGACTGATGCAATGCACTTTCTCAGATTTACGGGACTTACATGATTGGCTCAGCGATTGCAAAAAACACTTTATACCCTTCGCTTCGGTAAGCAAAATTGTCAGCCTCAACACTTTTAAAGAATTTAAAAATATTTGTGTTGTTTTGTTGGTTTTTTGCTTTTTGTATTGTTATTTTGTATTTGTATGTGATATTTTCACCTTACTGACTCACATACTACCCCCTAAACCCCATAAGCATTTGAGATCTGATGATACCCAATCCGTGCTGTGGTAAACTCGGGAGGATCAAAAATATAAAGGCTCAAGGTCCAGTTCTTTCCTGAGTTCGCATTGTCCACTCGCAAAGTAGCACTAGCAACTCGTATCCTCAAGGGTTTTCTTACCTTTTTCTCATATCCATCTAGACAGCGGCCATTACAGTAAAAGTGCTCAGAAAAAAAGTTTTGAACGCGTTATTGTTACAAAATACATCCAACCATGTGGATTTTCATCCTCATGGGACATACCGAGGTATGGGGGTGTGGCCATTCTATTTTTTTAATTTTGGGGTGGGTAAGGTAACTTAAATTAAAAAAATGGCCAAAGGTCAAAATCGTACAAAAAATCGGTAAATCAACAATAACCCTTCGTTTTCATTTTTTTATCAGAATATATGGCGTTTCCATCCCAAGAAAAACATCCAATTGAGCGGAATGGGTTGCTAGCCATTACGATCGACATATTCTGGAGTCAAATTGGCCCAAAAAACATCAAGATTGTCCAAAATTCATAAATGCAGTAAAATGCCTTCTTTCCTCACAATCTTAATGGGGAAACAGGTACAGTTTACTCCCAAAGAACTATAAAAGAGTGTGGCCACTTCAATTGATCAAGTGTAGGGTCAAAAATGGGCCATACAAGATCAATATTGTCCCAAAAAAATAATAAATAGTCATAACCACATCTTATTCAAAACTTAAATGATGGGTTTCAGCTTTAGTGCCAGACTGCCCAGTGGATAAAAAAGGTCATAATCCACAACTGAATTGTACCAACAAGCGGGGACTAGAAAACTTGATTAATTTGTCATTTGCTACCTAGCAAGACAGTCACTCTTATTTGGAACGAGAGCAGGGTTCCCGACCCCATCCAAGCCCCCCCCCCCCCCTCCCCGGGCGTGTGCATCGGTTTTCATGGAAGTCGCCACAGGTTAATATACTCGCACGCATTCGTAGCGTGCTGATTAAGCTGTTCCCGCGGACCGGGATCTTTACGCAATGAAGAAACAAACCACGAATACGAATATTCCCGAGTGAGAAATCGAATTAGGATATCCTAGGAAGGGCCATTGGAGAGAAATGTCTGCAATGGCATGCAATATGTTGTATAGAAAAATTAAAAATAATTTTTAATTTTTGTAGTGTTTCAGGACCCTTTTAAAATTGAGTAGTTCCATTGGCTAGTGGAATATTTTCTAGTCAGTAAGTAGTCCTATGATATGCTTTAACTGTTACTTTTTTCCCAATATTCTACGATTAACCGTTTTTAAGAAATCCTGCGCGAAGCGAGGACATGTCGTTAAAATTTACTTTTCAGTTATCGACAATTTTGTCTAGAAACACTGTTTTTTATATTTATTATCAATCACAAGGTAAGCACTTGAAATTTCATTAATAATTGTGGAAATTAGAGGTCAAAAGCTTAATTACTTTTGAGATATACATTTTTAAAGCTTAAAAAATTAAATATCGCATCTTGAGGAAACAATAAAATACATAAGAAATAACACAAGAAATTTCAAGTCGCGAGGCAACATTTTCGACCATAACTTTTGAACAGAAGTTCCGATTGTTGTCAAAAAAAAAGCAAAAGAAAGGTAATTGTTTCCTTATCTTAAATTTTAAATATTCAATTTTAGCCCCTCCAACCCATATTCCCCCTTAAGCTTCTATCAACTTTACATGAGAATATGCTTATTGAAAGCGAATATTGCAAGCCTAACCTCGCTTTGGGTGAGAGGGAGAAACCCCCGTTACGCAACCTACTCCACACCGCTTTCACATGCTTTCTTCTAACATGTTTGTGTTTTGCTTTATATTAATGTTGGCACTTTACACTTCCTCCCGATGTTGAAAAAAAAAGTCTGGGACTTCCGTACCAAAAGCAGTAATCACGTTTCTAATCAAAAGCAGTAATCACGTTTCTAAACAAAAGCAGTAATCACGTTTCTAATCAAAAGCAGTAATCACGTTTCTAAACAAAAGCAGTAATCACGTTTCTAAACATGAAAGGGGTGCAAATTACAAAGATTGACGCAAATAAATCCTTTTAACGCTGTCCATTGATGGTTTGCTTATTTTTTTCTCTTTGTGTTTGTGTTTCTTTTAAAATAACATTTGCTGAAAAAAGAATCTCGATAGGATGGCAGCAGGGTATATCATTGCGTTGATTTTGCTTCTGAAACCCACATGTGTTGAAGGATTAATAGGTAAGGTTATTTCGTTAAAACGTTTAAAGTAATAATGATATTATTTACTACAGCAACAACAATAACAATTCAATAAAATAATAACAGTTGTATTATATTAGGGAATAAATGCTACCTAAAACTGTCCAAAAGCCGAATGTGACACGCTCAGATTTTGAAACTAGCAACATAATGGTATACGATTGAAAAAATACTTTGACATGAAGAATAAAATTCATGTAATATTTTCAAGAATCGTAGTAGGTGTGGGGCATACTGTTAGACCTCCTGTATCACAGCCTAATTTAGGGGTTCATTCAAAGTATTTTGGGTATGAACGCTTGTTTATGCCCGAGGGCTTGCCCGAAACTATTACTTGCAAAATTAAATCATTACATGAACGATAGATCCACCACGGAACCAATCGTCTATTCAGACCTCACCTACCCACAATCACAGGCTCAAAGGTGAAAATAAACATTTGTTTTTATCAAAGAATGCATATTGTTGTTGGTGTGTAGCTACATATTGCCAAATTGCAAGATGCTGGAATAAACATATTGGAAGTCCTACGCTCTATGTATATGAAGTTAAACGCCGATACTGTTTGTTTATTGTAGTGAGAGTAATCAAATATTGGCTTCATTTACCCTTGGACAGAAGAATATGAGAATAGACAAAATCGTGCCATTTAGTGCCTCACTGTCAAGCGTAGCACGTTTATTTGCATTACTACCAATTGGTCAAAAGTTATGACAGGTTAGGAGAGATCTGGCAAATTTCTAAATCAATGGGTATTTCCGAAGTTTTGAAATTGGCAGAGAAAAAGGTTTCCTCCACAGCTACCTTTACCTAATAAATTATCGGGAAGGCCAAAACCCAAAAATACAGATACCAGAAAATAATTTTCTCCGGTCATCTCTGCAAATGATCTATCTGCAAATCAACACAACATAATAGAATTACATAAGCTTGTTCTTTTGTCGGAAATGAATTATATCTAACCATCCTTACAAATAACCTATCTGCAAGTCAACAAACACATACAAATTGCCACACGTTCTTAACATTCCTGCCTGTCATACAATAGAATTAATATGACAAAATCTACATGTACATGTATAAAGGCAAATACAATATGACATTATATAATTGAAATAAGTTACCACACTGGAAAATTGAAAATCATTAGATAACAGCAGCCGCATAATTAATATTTAGCAACATTAGATTTGACTAATATCATGCATTAACATAAAATTAAATCATGGCCTCATTATGGCTGTCAAAATCATGAAATTGAGTATAATTTGAGTAAAATTGGTAACAC
>JAMKCH010023793.1:0-20031 GCA_023653785.1 Ophioderma brevispina
GAAGAGTGGGTCGTGAAACACGCAATCCCGTGTTTTTCCTACATTAAAGCCAGTTATAGGTAATTGTACCAACACTAATCCCCCAAATTAAAAGATTTAAAAAACAATTGCATGTCCCATTTTTTCGATTTTTTTGGCATTATCGCTGCTAATCCCTTTAATGTACATGGCATCAGCTCCGGCAGTTGATCATTTTGGCATGCGTGATATGTATCGAAATCGATTTATCTGGGCATCCAAATTACTACCTTTCAAAAACCAAAAAAAGTAAAATTTACATGTTTAGCAGGGGATTTATTAAACCTTTTCTTCACATAGTATTAGACAAAAGGACGGCATTTGAAATAAGAATATAGATGACATGATCACGTTCGTTCACGTTGACATTTTGATACTGAGCACTTTTGCTCAAGGCTGACATCCTGCTAGTGCACGGTTAATGATGTTCAAGGGTGACTCATGCGAGTGCACGCTAACAGTGAAAGCTACGACGAGTGAAATAACTTTTGACCTTTTTGACCCCCTTAATTACTTTGATCCCCGTATAAAAAAAACCGGGTGTACACAACAAAAAGCATGTTCCAATGCAATAAAAACAAATTCTACTATGCTTAGTTCTGGATATAAAATTATTGAATTATTTACCTTAAAACCGAAAATGACCTTCACATGGGACCTTGGACCTCCAATAAAAAATACCTTTGCATACACACGATAACATGGAATGCAAATCTGAAGTTAAGTCACTGTACGATGTTTGGATTTTGAGAGGAAGAAAAGTTGAATATTTTGGAATATTTTGGTTTTTGACCGGAAGTGACCCCTTAATGACCTTTGATCCTGAAATGTGGACAACCCGAAGACCGTGCCTGGTAACAATACATGTGGCTTAATGATGTCACTCTTTCGTAATATGTAAGGACAGAGATTTTTTGAAATATTTTCACCAATTGTTGGCCCTTTCAAACCGGAAAGGACCCCTTAAGGCCTTGACTCCTTATCCCTGAACACCGTATATGAGGCAAGGGTCAGTGGTGCCTGTGGGAAGAACTTGGTCGATCATCGGGCGTAAGACTGTAGAAGAAGATAATTATGACATTAAATTACATATTTGACGCTGTGGCCAGGTAATAAGGTTCAGAAGGGGTCAATGTCATGTGAAATAAATGGTCCAAGTCAGCGGTCATTTGATGAAAGTCTAGTCACAATACGTCAAACAATGACTGAGCTAGTAGCAGTTGAAGTGTTGATAGAAGAAAGAAAGAAGAAGAAGAAGAAGAACGATCAAAAACAGAACAAGGCGCCATGTGGGCCGCCTTGTAAAGAAGAATAGTGCATCAAAAACAGAACAAGACGCTGAAGGCCGCCTTGTAAATATACCCTTTTATGTGTTGCTTTGGTCGGGCATTGATATCCCGATGAACAGTGACAACCCCCCCCCCCTGGAGGAAAAGATTAATTAAAAAACAATGATGTGCGAGACTGAAAAGATAACTAGTAACACTAACTTTTGTCTCTGAAGTGCGGATCGTGGTTGTTTCACGGTTATAAAAACTATTCATTCCATAGATTTGGTTTAAATAAAAAAAAACCCCTCGTCTTACCAGGGGGGGGGGGGTGATTCCACCCCACAGGAACTTTGCTCCGGTGCGCTAAAATGCCAAAAGATTTTGTAAAGCTTATTGGGAAATCGTTCTCTCATCCTTTCTGGTCATTTTAGCAAAAAAAAAAAAAAAAATGTGAAGGTACACCTTCCCGGGGTTGGGCATGACCTTCAAAGTCAAGGGTGGGGGGGGGGGGTTGCCACCTACAGATATTGTATGGTTACCATGTTTGCAAATATTATGCAGAGTATGGCTCTAAAACTCTATGTTATGTAAAACTGTCAATTTCCATCATGTAGAGCTGAAAACCGCATGAAAATCCGATATTCCTACGATTTTTAGCGCAAAATTTGATTGTCGCCTCATTTTCTAGAAGGAAAAATTGCCATTTTTCGCACACATGACTTTATGACTTCATTGTGCCGCCATAGTAGTTTGGTTCCTTATTTTGGTATCAATGAAAGAGGAGGACTCAAACTGGTATCAAATCATAAGCTTTAATAGAAATTCTCAAGGGGGTGGTAACACTCCCCCCCCCACCTTGGTAACCGTGTTGCAAAAAAAGCTGGGTAAGACAAGGTATATAGACTACGTCCATTTCTCTTGTACATTTTCATGAAACAACTTGGTTTCTTTAGCCATGGGCATTAATAGCAAGGTATAACGGGGTTGTGTAGGTTTCACTATACATTGTGCAAAAACATGAGGCCTAACTCTTGCTTTGGACAGGACTCTCCCGACTGGGGTCTGAATAAGGCAAATATATGCATATTATTGTCTCTAATTAGCTTATTTGCATATAACAAGAAAACAAAATAAATATCATATGCAATATTCCTTGTGAAATTTGCCACATTTTGATACCAAGGTCGATATACTTAGGACGATGTATGACCATTTTGACCTTTGACCTCGTGTCAGGGTCACTAAAGGTCAACGGAAAAAATGGCAACATCGTTTTTCTGAATAGTCAGACCCAGTAGAATACATTTATAATGGTTGCCAACAATTAACATGAACTTCATAAAATCACTCTCTGGAGAACATAGGCCCCTCCACTATTGCCGGTAGAAAACAAAATTGAATTTCAAAACGAAATGCTCCAGCATCACAAGTAGACGAACTAGGCCCAAAAGCTTATTTTAAAGAATATATTCTATGTACCACAAAACACTAGTTCAGTGTATTAATATGTGACAGTTATGACCTGGGATGTACCTGTCTAATAACACAGTATAAGCACATTGCAATGCATCATGGGATTGGTTCAAAACACCCTCTGTATATGACCTATACACTGACACACAGTGACGTACCGACAGGGGGCAAGTTGTCCCCTCTGGATCGAAAAAGCGGGATGATATGGCGAAAAAGCGGGACGATATGACCAAAATATGCATTTGGATCCCTCTTCTTCAAGGAATTTCGACAAATTTCAGCCTAAATTATTGGGTAAAATTCAGTAAATTTTTGCGCGCTACTCGCGCATTTCGTCACGTTCAGACTTAAAGTAGCATTTTGTGATCCACAGCCTCGTCCTCCCGCCTTAGCTAAAAAGTTGATATTTTTATATCATCTGAACCGTTGACATAAGTATAGTATACATGGTATGTGCCTAATCTTACGTGCAATTCAATCTACAGCCTGTCTCAAAAAAGTGGTACAATCAGAAAAAAAAATGGTTAAATATGAAATTTCAAAATAACTTAAGTCATTCTTTCTTGGCATAATATTAACGAACAAAGACCAGGCTTTCCAATAGTGTTTGTTTCATCTTATTTGCTTTTGTCAATCCAGAGATATAATCAATTTACTGCGATACACCCAAATCGGTTTTGTGCCACTTTTATGCATGGGCAGAGTTGTTTCGCGCAGTTATGCCATGCTCTCTGGCTCACAAAAGATTGCAACTTGACAAAAGAAACAAAACACAGATTAAAGTAAACAAAGGAAGTCTAGTTTTATCGACACAAGATAATAGTCAACATAATCAGTTCAATGATCTTTTCATAAATAATAAACAATGCAAATATTTATTGCACGTCAATAAAATGGAGCTCTGGATTTATTACAAAATTGGTATCTGTTAAAATCATGCTAGAAGGAATGTAATTGCAATCAAAATAAACACTCCAAATCCAAAGAAATGGTTTAAAAATATTGCACTCTCTTTGTGCATTTACTAATTGTTAAAGTCAATACAAATTTGAATTTGGAAGCAAAGTATCAAGGTGTTGTTAGGAATTAGCGTTTCATGATACTTCAAGACCATAAAGACTCTCTCCTCCAGGTTGCTGTACGCTCATGGTTATTTTCTAACAAACAATAGTATGTCGAATGTTATTCACTTTATCTTAAAGCCAGAACTTACTGATCATAACTTCCACCATTATGTAACTGTTTTCGTATCTTTTAGAGTTTCTTTATGAAGTTAATCCCTAAGCCAAATAGGGGGGTCATGTAGTTTTTTGTATGGAGTAGGGGGATCATGTAAAATTTGTATCCTTCCTAAGAAAAGAAATGCAAAACCAAAATACACACACATGTTAAATCATAGACTTCTGACCTAAATGCCTACAGATGCACAGTTTGTTTAAACAATCGGAAAAGACTGATACATTTGGCTGCTGTTAACATATTGCTGGTGAAGAGAGGGCTAAAAGGAAGCCAGACGACTTCCATCCGCATGGCAATTTGAAGATGTTTGGCTTAAACTCCATCTTTAGAGGACATTGAAAGCATACAGAGATTTAGTCAAAAATACATAGTTGATGAAAACATAGTAAGAGATCATCTTGAATATGTGCTGAACTTGAAAAGAAAGAAATGAGAGCCATGGAGCGACAAAGGGAGAAACGAAATACAAAATAAGGAATATCATGAATACGAATGGGGACAACTTGTAAAACAAGGGAGTATTGGGGGGATCCCCCAATATTTTGACGAGGGGGATGGTCAATATGGGGGATGGTCAATATGATCACCCCCCCCAATTTTGATGCCTGTTCATCTGTTTTGACCAAAATAACCTCATATTTTACCATAATATTTTAAAAATTGGTAAATTTCAGCGCGCTTCGCGCGCATTTTGTTCTATTTACAATTACATTTCAGTAAGGATTTTAGCTTCCAAATGACAAATTTTTAGCGCGCTTGCTAGTAATAGATCTTTTCAGCAAACCCTGTTTCATTAATAAATTTTCTCAACCCCCCCCATCCCCCAATATCAAAAAGAAATTACGCCACTGGGCGCCCAAGATCGAGATTATTTAGACAAAGAGATTGAACAGAACGAAGATCTTTAATGGATGAATGATACAAACAAAATCCTTACATGATATGGAAGCTGTCAGGGCGAAGAACTCAGGACAGGACAATTTATTTTTACAAGCGGGCACGGCCCACATTTCACAAAATATGAAATTTCTTCAATTGCTCTCCCAAATGATGTCTAGGCCATTGGTAAGAAACAGAGATATATTTTACACATAAAAATAACCATTACCCAAAACAATTCTGGACATTGAATGAGGATAACGACATGGTAATTTGTAGGCTAACTTTTAAGTTTCGCCTATAAACTTTAATTAACCAAATGTGTATATTACATGAATATTTGACTCGTACTCATGATATTAAACCACAAAGGTTAATAGACCGATCAAACAGTGGGACATAGCCGTGGGAAACATGCATATACGGCGTCGTTGTTCTTGTGTTAAACGCCATTTTCGTCGTCTGCTGAATTAGCGTCGCCGGCCCGACCGCGAAATATAAAATCATTCTGTTACCCCATAAGGAAGCTGATTTGGTCTTAATTCATTGCGGGGAGGGCTAGTGTATAAAAAGCCTTACAACCATGCAAAAAATATCGATTTTGAAAAATCTTGGAGGGCGCACATTTTTCCAAATGTGCCAGTGTCTCTTGAAGTGCCTATTACTATTTTTGGGTAATGGGGAAACATATGTTTGATTGACTTTGATATCACTGATACTTAGAGCTTTTATTGTTATGAAAAAACTGGTTGCTTTTCCCGGGGCCTTTTGAAGAAATATGCAATGAAAATAAAATGAAGCAAGCGATCAGATAATTTACTTCTTTGCCTGCTATACATCTTGTGTGAACAATGGACGCCATTTAAAGGAGTTAAGCATTAGGCCTATAATTATAATATAAGTGCATATGAACTGTATTGCACTGGGGGGGGGTTTTGTATAATGTAAATTTTAATGTGGCAGTAGGGGTGGTGTAATGTGGACATTGTGGCAATTGGGGGGGGGGGGCAGGGGGTGCGTAATGTTTTGAGATGATGTGAAACAAAATAAAAATTCCGGAAAGCTTATGTTGGGTCTTTCTCTTTAATGATGTACAAAACGACTACTATGTGAAATATAATATTGGAAAAAAAAAAACAGTTTTGATGTACCATTTTTTTTGGACAGGCTTGTACTCTGGGAGAAATTCCTTAATTTTGCTAAAATACAACACAGTGGCCTGGGCGCACCGTGTACAAAAATGATCATAGAACATCATAACGCACGGTCAAAATCCAAACTGAACATCACTGAATCTAGTGAACCCATCCGGTGGAACCATAACCAGAAAAGGACTGTGCTAGGGTCCACAAATCACCTTTAATTGGAGCAGATAAGTGAGAGACTCGCGATTTTTTTCTATATCTGGCGGGAAGATTGGGGAATTTTTCCCCTCTTGATCAACTGCCCGGAAGCCCCTGCTGGCACAGTAGATAGAGTAGTTCTCATTCTACTGCTGAACAGGGATTATTTGAACTCTGTAAGCTTCGTTAGCAGTATATGATTCAGCTTTAACTTAGTGAACCATAGTACGAAAGTTGAATTGAAGTGCACAAGTTTGTGAATTATATAGGCACAAGCGGGACGACCCTGAAAGAGGCTTAGTTAACAAAAAAAGGGGCAATATGCCCACAACATCAAAATAGGTGGGATATCGAAAAATATAATGTTGAATATTGAAGTGTTGAACTCTTGCAATAATTGCTAATGTAGAAAACAATAGATATAGGGGCTAATTTTGCATACAATATGCATACGAAATTAGGTTTGCAAGTATTCAGAAAAATAGCTATAACTTAATCAATTAAAGAGCTATCGATTCTTCTTTTTAATAATTTAGCCAATGAATCTACCACAAACTTACTAGTAAGACAACTGACATTAATTCTTTTTCTTTATTATAAGTATGTAAACAGGGTGATATTTTCATATTTTTACATAGTTTGGTGATTTAGATGCTATTTTTATTATATAAACTTTAAATTATTACGTTATATTGTCATTCTTCTTGATTAATTATGTATTCTATTAATATTTTTCAGAACGCGTGAGCATTTTTAGGTGTTTGGATGAATTTCAATCGAGAAAATGCTTCGTTTCTCAAAGTGCCATGTAAACCCAAAAATCTGCATATTTTTACGATCTGCGAGGACCCGTCGCGTAAAAGCCACGCAGTGGGTTCCCTTATCGATCGGTCCGCGGTGTTGACCCTGAACAATGAGGGTTTTCGGCTGTTGGAAAAAATCATATACACCAAAATTTGTGGATTTCAGGTTTATGTTTTGGTAGGGGAGAAGCCGATACAAACGAAAAGAAGTTCGTTAAATGAATTCGTCCACCAACTGTTTTGTTCGCTATATAATTTTGCAAGCGAGATGCCGGCTAATCAATAAGTTTCAAAGCGGGACCTTTGGGGGAGAGGGCGAACGACGAAGGTCATCAAATAAAAATGCTTTTGCGATGTATGAGCAATTAGATACGGATTCAAATGAGATTTTTTTGTAAACATAAGGCCGTGGTTTATTGGCAAAAGGGCCTTTGGCTCAATCCCACCCCACCACACAAACAGATTCACATATTTGGCAAAAATAAGTCCATTTGCTCCAATCCCCATCCCTCGGTAAAGGTCCTGGCTATATGACCGTCTAATGTTCACCATTAAACCCATACTTTCTAAAAAAGAACAAAAACGATAGTTATAAATCTATTTAAAAATAGGCATCATTATTAAGATTAACGTTATAGTAATCTTTCAAGCGTAAAACTGACAATGCTTTCTAGTTTCAAGGATTTTCAATTGATGCTTCAAATGGAAACAATACGTCCAAAATATTATATCATCATGAAAAGAATGCTAGGAAATAATGTACCAAAGGCAAACAAACAATAAACAAGCAAACATAGTTAAGGTAATTCGTGAAATACACAAAAATGAGCGTTTCCTCTTAGAAACCTTTTTTGTCCTTCTATATGGAATGCTCAAGAAGTGGAACCCTACAAAACGTCTTAAAATTTGAGAAAACTAAAAAAGGTTCCTAATGGGCCAAGGTTTCGAACCTCTGTCGCACTTTTTCTTAGAGGTAAAGAGGTGGAAAAAGGAGCAGAATCTTTGAAAAATGGGGGAAATTCTTGCCGAAAAAGATGGAGAAACATGCTCCGGATTCCCTCAGACCGGACGTTTGGCACGGGCACGGAACGACAAGATTGCTACAGGAACAGAATCTTAAGGGTACCACCGACCTAAACCTCGACCACCACTCACGTACCCCATCAAAGTCGAGATTTTGCTTTTATAAAAAAACCTGCATTTTTCTCATTTCCCCTGCAACTATTTTGGCTGACTTCTACCAATTAAAATGCTACAAGCATGAATAGGCCTATGGCGTTACGGTTAACAGAAAATATTTGTCTTATCATGCCGTAATCTGTCTATATTCACAATTATACTGCTCGCGTTAAAATTGTGTTTCGGTTTCAAAGAACTCTTTGGATCAAGATATGGTGGTAATGGCTTTCCGTACTGAAATAACAGAAAATTACATTCCACCACTGTAATATGCATGTGTTGCTGGGATAGACCATGAACACATCTTAAAATATTTTGTCTCAATTTTGAGACATAATGTTCTGTACATTTAGGTGTTCCGATGTTTATGACGTTTTTCTGAAGTTTATTGTCAGATTTCTTAAAACGTCGGCCATCACATGACGTTTCATATGTTTAGAACACAATAACACTAACGTGTTGCTTCTAACTGTCTTGTGGCCAAATTTAAACAGTCTTTAAAAAAGTTGTAATTTAACGCGTCCACGTTAGAAGTTCTCATTGCTCTGATTTAGACATGGAGAAAAACGAGCCGAGTTTTCAATGCTTTATAGGAGCAGTGGTCTAAGTAATTACCCACCTTTTACCAAAAAAAGTATTTTGATTTGTTGTTTTGTTGAACCGCGCCTAGGCGTTTTTAAAAAACCGTGAAAAATCTAAACCCCGGTTACAGTGAATGTGTAAAAAAGCGTAGCGGCCTATTTCGGATATGCTTACTAACTAAAACTATTATTGCATATACAATACGTAGGCCGAAGTGTGTAGATGAAAAAATAGCATTGTTAGCCCTAATTTATGCAGTGAAAGGCATATGCTCATCTGAAAACACAATGTTTTCTACTGAAGATATTGTAGCTATGGTTGCGGGGCATAGTCTAGCAAATTTTATGGGTTCCCATGCCCCCTCCTTTAACTCAGTTCTATAGGATTCTTTAGAATCTTTACGACATCTCCTTAAAAAATGCTGTACCAAAATCAACATGTCCCACGGGGTCCATTTGTCGGCCATCTTGGATTAAGAGAGATTAAGCAACAAAGTGGTTAAAATTAATTGAAACATATCTCAAATGATACGTCTCATCACAAGGAATCATTATACTTTGCATACTCTCTGATCTTTTAGTAGCGATATGGTGAAAAAGTGATAAAGGTCATTGAACATTTGTTCAATTGGTTATTGTACAGGTGGCCAAACTTTCAAAGCTTCACTCTGAGACAAATGAGTGCCACAAATTGTTGGTAAAAGCATGAGCAATCTAGAAATGTACAGTTTCCACGATTTAGGAACTTCCGTTTTTGGTTATTATTTAAAAATTAAAAAAAAAAACCAATTGCAAATTTGACAAGAGGGTAATTTAACTGAATTTTACTACCTTAACAAATACTAGTATTGCCAAACTATACTTTCTGGAATTGCTCATGTCATACCAAACAACTAACACCAATTTGCTTCAAGATCCCTGCATCAAAAGTTGGCCTTCCTGTACCATCTGAACAATCAAAGTTCAATGACATTTGTACATTTTCACACCATATCTCTGTAAATGACATCAGAAAATATGCCAAAGTATAATATTCTCTGATTCCTTGAATATGACGACGAATCATTTGAGATACTTTCACAACTAAATTGAACCCACTTTGTAGGTAAAGCTTTAATCCAAAGATGGCCGCCAACCAAATGGACCCCCGTGGGAACAATTTTGATTTTGGTAACATCAAAACTTTTAAGGACCTGTCGTAAAGATTCTTAAAATTTAGAATTGTTTTTCATGGGAACCCCTTAATATGATAGACCCGGAGGCTAGACTAGAACGGTTGATTTACCCCGGCGTCATATGTGATTTCTGGCAAGCTACCACGACCCCACACCCCCTTCGCCTCTAAGTATTGCAGATGCAATGCAAACTAATACCCTCATTTTCAGTCAAAGATTTTGTTTTTAATAGTAAAAATTTATATTCTACTATAAATAGAGAAAGCATTGACAACCCTTCCATAAAAATGTTATTTGTTATTAATTATGCATACATAAGGTAGGTAGTGGACCCGTTAAATGTTTTTTTATTAAAGAGAAATTTACACACAACTCTGTTGATTTTTTGGGTTTCATTATGTGCAACCCTAAGCTCGTGCACACTATCCGGAGTCATTTTATTACAAATTCCCTGATTACACCAAACAAACTTTTAGGCTATTATTATAAGGGTGTATAAAAAGCAAATATTCAAAATTGTTGACAAAAATTCTTTAAGTTGTCCTCCTCTTGCAAAATGCACAAGTTCCCTTTATATTGTCAATCTCGTGCGGATTTACACGAAAAAAAGGATGAAAACGACCAACCGATTTTGAATAATCTAGGGCCCTTCTGGTGCATCTTATCAAAATTATTTTTGGTGTAAAAATTGTTTAGTGTCGATCAAGTCCCACAAACTCCAACCAAGATTTTTCTAAATCTTAAAAGGTAGGCCCAATTATTCTATTTAACGCCATTGAATTATCTTGTCCGATAATGTTTGTTTAAAGGTCAATGGCATGATCTCTAATAGCCCCCCCCCTTGCAGGATTTGACCGCAAGTTGTCAATATTGTTGGAGAAAGCTACCATTTTTCTCATTTACTAAAGGTATTGTGGTTTCCAAGGAACAAATCCCAATATTATTTTTCCAAAACGGTATTCTATGATTTAACATAATCACGTTTCTAACTCTCTCATATCAAACGGATTTAAAAATATTCCCATGAATTTTAGATACGGGGTATTTGGGTAAAGGTCAATCCATCAAAAATAAAACAAACTTTATATATAACACGGTCACCCCCTTTCCGCAAAGTGGATGATGGATTGAAAATCCGATGGGTGATCACATACGCTCGCTAAAATCAAAAGAGTTGAAAATTTCCATTTACAGGCTGTGATACTCCAAAAAGAGTCAAATTTCAACACTTTGAGATTTTTTTGGGGTAAAATACTCTTGATAATTTAAAAAATAATCCAGTTAATAATTTTGTAAATTATCCGAGAAATTGGTATCCAAAAAATGTTCTTTGAAGATGTGAATTCAAAAGCGATCAAAGATACAGTCTCTTTTTTGTCTTAAAAGTCGACAGTTTGGTCAAATCGGGCTCCACTTTCGCTGCATCAACCCCATGATCTAAAAGGTCATTCAGCCGAACCATAAAAATTTTCGTCTAAAAATGCAATAAAATAAGTACCCCACGTAGCGCATAGGCCTTTTTGACTAAAAACAACAACGGATAGCCCTTAGACCAGAACAAAAAAGAAGTGTCTCGCTTACCCATGCGTTTTTTAGTCAGAAAAAATACCTGCCACAAAACTATACAAAATACAAAAAATTTTATTATTTTTTGCAGTTTTTGACCTTATTTTGCCGCCGATTTTTTTTTTCTTGACCACCCACCCCCCCCCCCCCCCCACTAAAAATTATCTCTAGAATACATTACAAAGGGAGAAATGCGTATTTGTGTCACCTGTGCACGCGGAAAGCTTTGGTGAGACAAGCCTTTCCTGGCCTTATAGCGTTTGAGCTATTACAGGAAGTTGAGAGAACTCTTCCTTATCTTTTTGCCTAATCATAAAAACGAATCAAAAATTGTTATTAGTAATAGCTGTTTTTGTGTGGCGCCATCTATTCCATGTAGCACACTATAATAAGAATTGGTTGTTCATTAACAAAATCATTTTTTTACCGATAAACCTTTTTTTCGGCGAAAAACAATCTCTTCTATCGTGTATATTCTTTGCTATAGATGTGCATAGGTAACCTCTACAAAATAAAATATATTTCCTTTAGCTAAGTTTTACTTGTTCAAAATCGATAAACCTGTTTTTTGGTTTCGAAAATCCTTTTTACCAATTCGATATGAACAAGATTTTTAGTTTTTTAAAAACGTTTCGATCGAAAAACAATGTTTCTCCCAGCTTTCGAATCGATAACCTTGTGTTTCAAAATTGGAAAAAGCCTATTAACTCAGATAGCACGGGTTTTTTAATTTTGTTTCAATCGTTAAGCCGTATTTCTCGACTTGAGAAACAAGTTTTTGAAACAAAAACTCAAATTGAGAAACTTGCGTTTGATAATTTAAAATTATATCTTGTTGACCGTTTTTTCACCGAAAAGAAAAAAAGGTTTTCTTTTACTCTGTAAAATAGCTGCCATACACATAGCTCAAAATATATTTAGGAAAGAACCAAAGAACTCGCGTATGTGATTCCATTCTGTGTTAAATTAGTATTGATTCAAATGTCGGTCCTGGAAAATAATCATAATGATCATAATCAGTGAGATTTATGGACGCCGTTACAATGTAGGCAAAGCTGCATATAGAAATAAATTTGCGAAACCCAATTTTCAAAATCGGCGACTCCTAATTCGCTCGCCAAATTAGGCCTATAATGTTTTCTGCAGCTGTAAAGTAAAGTAAGACCTAAAATCATTTCTTGGAGGAAAGGAAAGTTTATCACCATTATCCGTCGACACAAGAATACTAATTACGTGGTTTTGGTTCTATTGGGCAAACACAGCTATGATTTCTTTTCATTCGTTTTCTTCTTCTTCTCATTGTTTTAATTGACTTGTGAAAGGGCGAGCGGTTTACCTTGTTTTGTCTGGAACATTATAGACAATCTAGATTGGTTTAACAACTTATCTGTCGAAAAATCATAAGACTCCATAGATTTCTAAACACGGTCTTGCTGCAGAGTATAAAGACAAACAAAAAAAGAGAGGGATCCAAAATAACGCTATACATCTTTATAATCTCTAAATTTCGTAGACTAAAAGGACGAAAAAATCTGAATGTAGATTAAAATTTTTAATCTATCATTATATTTCAATTGCGTTTTGAGTTAATGTTTTAATCTAAAATGATAGAATCAATTAGAATAAATTTGAATGTAAGAAATTAGATGATAGGACTGGTTTTTGAATTGATAAATAATCTGAAAGGAATTTATTTGTCTTACAGTCTTTTCAAAGTGTAAACTTTGAATATCCGGTGTCTCCTTTGGAAATCAGTAATTACCGTTCGATTTTATATATTCTTTTTATTATGTTTTACATTCAAATTGCGTGGATGCAAGTGATTTATTTCAAAAATATTGAAGAACGTTTCGCAACAATCACTAATTTACTATTGAATTGGACAATGGTGAAAATTTGGGAAAGACATAATAGAAAATAGAGAGGACTTAAGTTCTTAATCAGAGGAACAAACATGCTCGCGACAATGAAGACCATTTGGGTATTCTGATAATGGCGTGAAGGGTACTGTTATGTAACAGAGCGTGGCAGAAAGAAATAAGACGGTGTATTACTTAGAACAGGCAGCAGCCCAGGGCTGGTATTTTACTACACAAAAATGAGAGAAACAAGGGCACGTAGAATTTGTGAATTCCATGAAAACGTGTGTTCTGGTGCTCAAAGTTGCAGTGGAGGAAGGTTAATTAACGTGGTTTGGTGTTGTGAAAATCAAAAGGAAAAATGCAAATGTTATTATGGTAAGCTGTAAATTAACCGAAACTCGACGATACTGCTTAAAAAAACGTATTTGCCATGAAAAATCAATTAACAACCTTTAGTAACAAAACTTTGGAAAATTTACTTTATGTGATAGAGTAATTCATTCCTACCATTATACAAAAAAACCACATGTCGTAGCTTGTCTGCAATTAAGGTAACATAAGAAAATGCCCAACTACCTCGGGAAATAAACGGGGTGGAAAATTGAAGCAAATTAGGGTTAAAAAAATATATTTCTTACAAGGCAAATATTGCAGATTTTACGGGTGTGTGCACTAGGATGTGTTTATTAATTTCTCACAAAATTTTTATTGTTGTGGGACCATCCGCTTTTGTGATTTTAAACCTCTCGTCCCGTTGCCTTTATAGGCCCAGATTTAAACGTATTATGGTTTGTTCAGCATTGAACATTATTGTCGCTGTATTGAAAAGACTGTCTAGGCCGGAACGCGGTATCGAGGTCACCACAAATATCAAGACTCAATTTGCCACTTAGTTTAAAAAACTATCAGACGAATCGCACAAAATCTGTATAGAATACGCGCATAGAGACAGTGCAGTGGTCAAATGAAGAGAGAACTCAACACAGAATTGTGTGCAATGGAATCGACTGCAGTTGTAACGAAGCCCTCAAACACAACTACTTCAAAATGATACGGGGACATCTATACAAGGTAGGACATGTGACATCTACGTGTGCTACTTGCAAGTTCAACAAAAAATGTTGTCATGTAGTTAATGTAATCCCGGTATTGTTCAGAGTACGCTGGTGAGATTGGTCATTTAATCTGGTTTCATCTACAGTGTACCCATGGTCAGGTAAATTTTACGGCCAATTGGGTAACAACCGTAAATATACTATTATACCGAACTTACACCCACCACAAACTACGGAGACAAATTCCTCAGCTCCAGGTCCCATAGCCAAGTGTTCTATTGCCAGCTGCCAGCTATGCTGGCGGCCCACAAAAAGATATTTTACCTAAGGCGACGAAAAAAGAAACCCTGTTTTCGGGCGAGCGGACCTTTCGAGTAGGGTCGGTCGGTCGGGCGAATGTTTTTTTATTTTAGTTTTTTTCTGGAGCTCAAATTGCCTAAAAAATAGCCCCAAATCTGAAAATCAAGAGAAAAATTAAAAATTTTTACCAAACAATTTTCTTAACAAAAATTGCCAAAATCGATAAATTTGGGCTAAAAATGGCTGATTTTACATGATTTTTGGAAAAAAAATAAAAAAATTGCAAAACTGAAACAATCAGGGTCAGTCGGCCCCGTAAAACAAGGGTTTTTTTATTTTCGCGCCTAACCGTTCTTTTGTAAGAATATTATATAGAGAGGTAGGGAAGGGGTAAAGGGATAGGAAGCTAAAGAAGAGTGGAAATCCATGACGGGATTCGAACCCGGGGCCTCCGGGCGCGGCGCACCATTCCAATGAGCAGGGATGGCAAGCTACTTTGGTTCGAAGGTCAGCGATTGTCGTGCCCATATGAGTGTTGGTACGATGGGGAAAACGTCATCGCATCTTTTTGGACTTAGTGCATTTCTAGCCTCAGCCCATCGAGTTTTATTGAGTTTTGAGTGTGACTAGGGTAGCGGAGTACCTCTTATCTGAAAAAAGGAAGGATACCATAAAGACACATGAATTCAGAAAGTTCTCCCTGTAAATGCTCAATACTTCTAGGAAAAGCAGGTGCAAAGATATGACGGATGTAAGAGAGCGTATAAAGCACGTGTTTCAAATTAGGCAGACCATTTTGTACTGTGCCCCTTAAAGGTGCTTTTACAACCGTGCCTTGGCCTTTTTTTGGCGTAAATTGCTTATATTAAATACTCTGCTGTTTTCAGCTTTGCTACTTGAAGAGGACTTTACGACAATAAATTTCCAATAGAGCGATGAAAAAAACCCCAACAACTTCGACAAAACAGTTTAGATCCAAAAGAAAATCACTGTAATTATTTGAGGGTTAGACAAAAAATTACACAGGGTCATTTTTTAATGATCCATCATTAGAAAATATACCACGTTATTTGTAGAACCATAATGATTCCAAAAGGGTATTAGTTTGCTACAATTTTATACAGCCGATGTTTAGGTATAGACTATACACCAAAAAATCAACAAACAGGCCAAATTTAGTGTACAGGTGGTCAATTTAAAGTAAAACCCAATGGGAGAAAATGTGGTGCAAATTATTGATGGAGCTTATAGGATTAAAATAAGGAATAGCTTCGACTGTCAGGAGTACTGTAAAATTAATATTGGTCGAACAAAATGGGGCAATTTTCGCTCATAAATTCAAAACCAAAAAACCATCTATAGCCTTAGTAGGATTTCACAGGGTAGATGAGCAAAATAGTATATTTCTTTGAGCCTAAAATTTTGGACCACTTCCGGTAAAATCTGTGGTCCCTGGGGACGAGGCTATGGCGGATCGGACCATGGACCGTTAATATAGGAACACTTGCCTACTTATACCCCCCCCCCCCAGGGGTGGACCAATAAAAATGTTGCACAGGGTATGATCATGCAACAGCCATTCTACGGGGCATTTTTGTGCAACTGCTCAGGGGAGGTCTGTTGCAAGGGAAGTTGCACCGTGTGAAGGGAGCGTAATAAGGCCTCATCCATTTCCTTTTGAAACTCGGTGATTTTCTGTGTTAAATGTCTGTATCCTGCACAAAGTACTCATAAAATTAAACCAATGTGTTGGAATCCATGTGGAGTTCTGCAAGTTTATTTCCATAGTCCTCTATAGAACTAAATGTAAAGTCAAAGGATAGTTCCAAAGTCCGCAAATGACAAAGTCAATACGTACGCAATTTGCTTGATAATGTTATACTTTATTCATCTTATTTTATTTATATCAAAAAAAGAAAAATTTAAAAATACTGCTGGAATTCACTGGTGATATGAATTGGTGGGCGATTATGATGAAGGTGTTCTCTCAAAGGTTGCAGTATGCTTGGTTAGCATGGGTCAACGCATCAGCTCTGATCCCATCGGTAACATGATTTTAAGTACACGTTTTCCGTTTAAGTAGACGGAATAGGTGGGTACATGAAATGTGCTAGCTGCTGTTTGTATGTGGACTAGGCTTGTACTCTTCTTATACTTAAGAAATATTAAAGGCTATGGCATAAACGATTGCCAACATAACAATTTCGGTAACATTATGCTAATAATTGTCAACAGAGTAGCAAACGCCTTAAATTCTATAAAATTTACGGAGGAGTGAACTTATTTTCTTAATCCGTAGGACTATATGAACATGTCTTCACCTTTTAACCCCGTATAAAACATTTATAATCGCATTATGGGCGCCTGCTATGATCGCAACAACTCCCAGTAATTAAGAGAGATAGTGGCGAGGACAAACATAAAAGTCGTTTTTTTTCAGGCTGAAATGCCACAGCGGTGCTTGTTTTAAGTGGTCGTAAGCAGGATGATGTATTCAAAAATTCAAAATAATTAAGTTATGTGTCTATTGTGCCTATAGGGCATGTCAAAGGGTCATTACAGTAAAAAGCTTAAGTAGTAGCTGTCACAAAAGCGGCCCTCGCTTTTGAAAAAATGGGTCGTATCGTGCGTAAAACGAAGTGCGGTCCGATTGGCTTTTTGAATCAGGTCATAGCCATAACAATAGCTCGTTAATCTGATTGGCTGATTGCGAGCTATGAGCGTTCGATTCCGGGCAAGTTGCATAAACAGAAATAAGCCCCGCCCCTTCGCTCATTAGTGATCGCGAGAGTACACGCAGTCAGAGAGGGCCTTTGTTGTTTTTACAGCTACGATAAAAAGACCCACCGGTCCACACTCCAGAGAGTTATTTTTATTTCTGTAAGAAAAATTAACAACCGGGACTGTCCATGACACAACAAATCGACATTTTAAAAATAGCAATTCGACCAAAATCACCATTAATCAAAACATAGCCCGTAGCTCAAAATAGAGCATGCCTATCGACCCACGGACAGAGTTGGGGCCCAACTCTCTCGCAATTCAACCAGAAGTAGTGTGCCATGGACTCCAGTATGTGCAATGGCGGCCCGCAGTCTACAAAAGCATGGCGCATAACTCAGTCTAAGGCCGAGATGCGATCAACAACAAAAATTTTTTGTGCTTCACGAGCCAACTCATTTAAGGATATAAAATCTGCGGTGTACTGCTGGGTGTATTCTGAACCTACTTATTCTTCGAGTAAGAATAGGGATATCCGTGTTCAGATTAGCGGACATTAGAGGAAAAAGTTAACAAAATTTAGTGAACTGTAATCTGCTTTGCACTGGTCCACATTCGTTGTCTGGGTGAAGTTGTATTGTTGACCCAAAAGACGGCAGTTAAAGTGACAGTGAGGAGATTTTTTGTATGATATGATTTCTGTCAATTTCACTGGATCGTTGTCGACCACCTACCGAAACGTTTGGAAGGTTTATTGGACAAACAGGGCTATCGTAAAAGTTCCCCATAGAAAACATGCTTTGACTTTCTGTCGTGCACGACAGAAACTACTAAATCATCATCGTATTACAAAGACGGCGTATTAGGCTATTCACTTCAGGTTTGATTCTAATACATTAGTAAGCATTCCAAATATGTAAAAAACCTAGGTTACCCTCCAACATGCCCGTGCTGGGGCCCATGTGGGGTTTTTGGGGTGAAGCGGGGCTATAGTGGGATGGTTGTAGGTGGGATATTCCTAATGGGGACCCATGGGGGTGGGTGTAAATGGGTAACCATGATGGGTTTATGCCTCATGGGGCCCCATGTGGGTTTTGTATGGGGCATGGTGGACATGGGGATAATGTGGGATGCTCAGCAACAATTATCTATTCTTAGTCTGAGGGCCCCATGAAGGCAACAATTATGGGTGTTTAGTGGTTACTTGTGTTGGTCCCATGTGGGAATAATCTGGGCTACCCATCCTTGGTTTTACCCAAGTTAAGGTCAGTGGGGCCCACTTTTTTTTTGTGGGTTTTCACAGGGGGACATGGGCTTACGTGGGCATGGGAAATACATGGGCTTTCTAAATGGGCCAGTGTAGTTGTTAATGGGTAATGATAGGTTTTTTAATTGGGCTTTAAATGGGTTTCCTAAATGGGGCCAGTTTAGGGTTTTCAATGGGTCAATGATGGGTTTCTTTACTTGGGCTTTAAGGGGGTTCCCAAATGGGGCCATTGTAGGTGTTCAATGGGTAACTGATATGCTTCTTTACTTGGGCTTAAGTGGGTTTCCTTAAAATGGGGCCATTGTAGGTTTTTCAATTGGACGGCTGCGTATATTTTACTCATATGCAAGAATGGGGCATTCAAGGGCTGCCAGTTGAGCCCAGTTGGGGTAAAATTTTTATTTTCATTCTTTTGTATCAAATAATTATTATCTAACTTTATTTAATAGGTAAACTAAACTCATCCCTGTCGATATGCAGGCCATAACGTACAAGTTTAAGCATTTTAACTTCAGCAATCCTTTAAATAATCTAATTTGATGCTAATTTGTCAGGAAGTACAAGTGGTCGACTGGATAGATAGAGCATTAGAATTAAGATCATGAGGTCCCCGGTTCGAATCTCAACCAAGGTAGTAAGACATATTTGTAACAATGTTAGTATGAGATGCAAGTGATGCCTAATGAATAGTTGGAATTTAAAACAATATCCAACTGTACTAGAACTCTTTTTTTTTTCTTTCAATTAAAGCATATAATTAGCCGTTAACATGCATGTGATTGTACTTGGCCCCATAAGGGCCCCATAAAATACCCATCTACGGCCCAATAGATAACCCACTGGGGGACCATCATGGTTCCCGACACAAAAAAAAGAGGGCCCCACGTGGGCTGCCAATTTGGGCCCGAAACTGGCCCATGCAGGACCATTATTGGACCCTTGCCTCAATGTTGGAGGGGTTCGAGAAAATGGGGCGCTTCTTTCTGGAAATCTTTTCGGGGGGGTATTTTTTTTTTTAATTTTACTTTTTGTTTTTGTAGTTTAAAATATTTTAATTTGGAGTAATAGCTTAAAAGTGAAGACTAGTCTGTTGAATGGGTTAGATTTTCTGCACCCACTTTTTCTGCACCCAGTTTTATCTGACCCGACTATTAAAAACTGTTACAACAACAGCAACATTACTCAATCATTATTACGTCAAATTATGATTAATGACTGATAATCGGGTAAATTACATTACATTATTTAAGTTCGGCGATATATTGTCAAACAATTGCAGCCTCGTGCCTAACAGTTGCG
>JAMKCH010023794.1:0-20347 GCA_023653785.1 Ophioderma brevispina
AACTCAAAAATTAAATTTTTTTTTAGTTTTCATCAACGATAACCCGGCAGGTTCTAATTTGTGTGAAATTTTCAAGTTAAATTTCCTACGGAAGTGGTTTGTGCAGTTGACCGTGTTTTCCTCTAACGCTGAATGGCTCTATTTGGAGCACTTGGCGATACGGTGGCAACTGCCTACACAAAACCATAGTTTAGGAAAAAGGTACATTTTGAGAATTTTTTTGATATTCTTTCAGATAAACAGAAAATAAGCAAATTTTTCCTTTTGAAGTTTTTTCTAGAAAAAAAATTCTCACAGATTTTTAAAATGAAAGTTTTTTGAAATTTGGTTTCATTTCATGATTTCTCAAAATTTTGAAATTCAAAATTTTTTGCGGTTTGTCATATGGATTACGCATTTTTGAAAAAGTGTTTTTCAGCAAAAAAAAAATTCTCAACCCGTTTTAATTTTGAAAATTTTTTGAAAATTTAGGTTTTTTCAAATTTCCTCAATTTGTGAAATTCAAAATTTTTTTATGTTTGTCATATTGATTAACCGCCAAAATTACGCATTTTTTGAAAAAGTGTTTCTAGAAAAAAATTTTTCTCAACCGATTTTTAATTTGAATTTTGTTTTGCAATTTAGGTATTCAAGATCTCACAATTTTGAATTCAAAATTTTTTATGGTTCGTCATAGGATGTACCGGCCAATTACGCTTTTGAGAAGTGTTTTCTAGAAAAAAATTTTTCACCCATTTTTAAATTTTAAACTTGTTTTGAAAATTTAGGTTTTTCAAATTTTTCTCAAAAGTTTGCATTCAAATTTTTTTTTGTTTGTCATCCAAAGCTTACCCGGCAGGTTCTAATTTTGTGTTAATTAGCGTCAGGTAAAATAATTCCTACAGGAAAGTGGTTTGTCATGATTGACCTTTTCCTCTAACGCTTAAACGCTGATGGCTCTATTTGGAGCACTCGGCGATACAGTGAGTTTAGAAAAGGTGTCATGTTTTGTAGAATTTTTTGATGTTCTCTTCTTAAAACAAAACTAGCAAAATTTTTCCTGATTTGAAAGTGTTTCTCTAGAAAAACAATTTCTCACCAGATTTTAAATTGAAATTTTTTTGAAATTTCGGTTTTTCAAGATTTCGCAAAATTTTGATATTCAAAATTTTTTGTGGTTGTCATATGGATGTACCGCGACCCAAAATTACGCATTTTTGAAAAAGTGTTCTAGAAAAAAAATGCTCAAACCCGATTTTTAAATTTGAATTTTTGTTGAAAATTTAGGTTTTTTCAAGATTTCTTTCGCAAATTGTGAACTTCAAACTTTTTTGTGGTTTTCCTATTGATGTACCACCAAAATTACGCATTTTGAGTGTTTTCTAGAAAAATTCCAACCCGATTTTTTAATTTGAATTTTTTGAAAATTTAGGTTTCAGATTTCCAAAATTTTGAAATTCAAAATTGTTTGGGGTTTGTCATATTGATTCTAGCCTGAGTCCCTGGCCCCTCGTTTCGCAACTAAACAAACATGGCGGCCTCAAGATGCGGTTGCTCATTTCGGTCCGAGAACATACGGGCAAAAAAAGTGGAGGACGATACATCGTGTTTACGATGTACATGCGCAGTAGGGATTACAACTCCGCAACAGACAATAAAGTGACGCAATTGTTTAATAGCTCTTTTGGCCCACAGGATGTACGGGTAAAATAGTTTAGATAAAACTCAGGTAATCAGGGGAATTGCAGGATTGTCTCTTGAAAAGAAAAGCTAAATATAGCGAGATGATGAAATAATTTAAACACCTAAACTACGTAAAATATTTACAACCAGGCCTATATCGTAATTATAAATAAAAACGATAAAGCTCAGTCAATAATTATAAATAATTGTTTTTGTCTCAATCAAATATAAAACAATAATTTTTTCAATCCTGTTCAAAAATACGATTTTTTTTAATAAAGCTTTTTCGTTTCAAGATTATCTTATTGTCGGGAAACAAAGTCAAGGATTTATGACCAGTGGTAACAATCATGACAATAATATGGCAGCGTAGCCAGGAATGTTGAAAGACTAACAACTTCACACGTGAAACAACATTTGTAGGCATATCATGACAACACAATCATGGCCAAGTCGGAGTATATGATTGGACATGGACACGGAACACGGGAGTTTGTGTGATGTCGCTGTTATATTCGGCAACCTTGTCATGCTTTCCCACATCACTCACGGTGCAATCATTTATTTACTTTTTGCTCACATGGCAGCACAGTGCAGATTGTCAGGCAATTTCATACGCCCTTCCATCTTGCAAATTTTGCCAATTATATCATAGCTAACTCTGTCGTAGACGAGTAAGATTAGTGAAGAAATACTTCTCAAGTTTTTGTAGCTATTCATTTCGGTATTGGTAACCTCGGTGACGGTGAGTTTACTACTAGTAGTACTACACATGTTATGTTTTACTGGACTGCTGGAACATGATCATGGCGTTTCTTGTTTGACTTAGAAGTTAAATTTACACAAATTGGGGGGGGGGTGTAGTGGTCCATTAGTGTAAATAGCCTAGAATCTAGCCTAGCAGTGGTTGGTCATGTTAACCCAGTCCTAGCTAGGAATCTGGCTAACATACCCGAGATTTATCCTGGCCAAATCAACATGGTCAAAAACCAGTCCATGCATGTCAGAACAATTGACCGGTGTGATTTGTTTACACTACAATCACAATATCAATCTGTATGCATGGTTTGAGGTCAATCCTGGATTATTTATTGCCTGTCTAAAACCATTTTTGGTTAGGCTAGACTATAACAGTAACAGACCTAGCTTGAATGAAGCTTGTGACGTGTGTGTTGGTCTACTACTACGTGCATATTTTTTTATTTTAAATGAAAACAATGTTTTGGCTAATTTGATATGGGGCCTTGATCACATTGTCGTTGAATAGATAGAGAGTGGCTACGCTGTCTAATTCAGACTAGACTAAGCCTAGCCCTAGACCTACCTGGACTAGTTTTACTCCTTAGCCAGTAGACTAGCCTAGTCTTCTAGTCTGGGTAAACATTCTTGGCCAATTACCAAGTAGGCTTCGCCCCCCCCCCCCAAAAAAAATAATAGGCACCCCTGCCACTGGCAGGCCTAACACATATCATTATAGAAGGCCCACTCCATGTTATCCCCTTTCTGGCCAGAATATGGAGTAATGTTCATACTAACACTTATGCCCTGTGATTTAAAATAACAGTGCAACATCGCAAGCTGTGATTGCTATTTTATCTTTCACATCATGTCGCATCATGTCACTTTTGGGGGCTTGTTGCATTGACAGGTTAAAATTACTGATGGTTGCTAGTGGAGGATAAAAGCAAAGATGAATACTTTGCAGACACCATTAAATCTAGGTCTAATGCACTTGCAAATTGTGCTAAGCCTATTACAAGGGCCTCGGCTTCTAATTTCTACCTCCTGAAGTTATGCCTAGACTTAGCCACCCCTAGGCTTAACTTGAAGCAAGCTCTTTTGAAAGAATGACCAAGATTAAATTCCTCTGGACCAGCATTTCAGATTTTCCTATGTATGGCCTAAATTAAAAAAGGCTTCTGCCGACACATGCCACACCTATGGCGTGCACTAACCCTAAGGCTAAGAATTACACACATTGCTGATACGTTGCATTATGCCACCTGGGCAACAACTTCTCAGAAGATCACAGAAACCCACTTGCCTAATTGCCTTCCAAAACAATACCATGGCATTGGTAAGGCTCTAATAACAGTAAAAAAACTAGCCTAACCCCGTCTCATTGGCACTTGGCATCGGTGTGACCCTCAATTTGCTTTTGTGTACTCACCTAAGCAACTAGTGAATAAAAAAAAGGCCGGTGCCAACACATGGCCGTGCCACTGACTTTAACCGTATTCCCCATCAATTTTACATTGTCCTGCTACTAAAAATATAATGTACACAAGCACAGTGTTCGAAATGCCAATGCCCAAATGCATGCAACTTTGGCTGTGCATGGTTTCAGCTTTCACTACTTACCTGCAGATTGCAGCAGCAAAGTGGTAGCCATGAGGTGCTGAAATTGATACATGTGAACAAAATAAACACTCCATTTCAACTATGTAGAGATGTTTGTAAATTTTTAAATATCAGGTCACAAACCTCATCCGTATACTTTAGAGATAAATTCCTGTATATTTATGATCTCATTGTTGTCAACGGGAAATTTTGCACTGTGCATGTAACAATTTGATTGAACTTTTAGTTACAAATGCACAGGTGCAGGAGTTTTTCAGCCTGTATGTTCGTAACCATTATGTAGCAAAAAAATCATAATCACTTCTCAAGTCATCCTACAATTATTGTAGGGGTAACAATAGCCCATTGTGGGTAACGTTTCTCAGGCATGCTGGTGGCAGGTAAATACCACGCGTAAAATACCGTATTTACCAAATGCCCAGTATGGTTATTTTTATAAATGGGGACAAAAATTGACATACACAGAAAAGTGTAGTTTCTTAAGATTACTTTAAGAGTGCACCTTCAGAGCTTCAAGATTTTTTCAAAAGTGATATTTTTGCATGGTTATAAAGCTTTTATATATTAGCCCTCACCTGAAACCTGCGCTATGGTAAACATAACGATTTTATAATTAATGTCGCCGGGCGACATTATTCAGCAGGTGACGCGGAAATGACGTGTAACAAAAGAACACACACCCGCAGAGTTGATTCTCCATCTCACGGCAGCACCTGTTTGACCGGTCCTGTGACCTTTTGTTGGTTTTAATATCAATGAGTCCATGATATTCATTGTAATAGACACAAATTGTTGATTGAAGCGTGAAGTTAACCCGCAAACTTAAAAGTTAGCCTACACATGACCTGGATGGCTTTAGCCTCTTATAATGTCCCTCTCTGCTTTGGGTATGGTTTTTTTACGTTAAAATTATCTCTATTCTTCCATGCCTAGACTATTTTGCGAGCAATTTGAAGAACTTTTTCATATTTTTTTTCTGAAAATGTGCCGTCGCCAGCTTTATTGTAAAATTTATCGCCTTAAAGGGGCAACAACCACCCAATTTCTCACGCTTCGACCCCATCTTTCCTATGAAACTGCAATTTGGAATTATAAACTTGTATTTTTCTCATCTCCAGATCTCAAAATATTTTGGCTGACCTCTTGCCATTTTTATGTTCTACACTAAAATATGGTTTGTTTATGAACCGGAACAATATTTGTACAGTACCACCCTATGGTCTATTGCAAAAAAACAATACAATTGATCTGGGGTCCTTGATGTATGTATCAGTACCCAGGCTTCGAGTACCAGGTGCACACAGGCATCCTGGGTACATTAACTTTCTCTCTGTGCAGTAACTTTTGTATCTCCTGCTGCATGTGGTGCATGTTCATAGAAAATTAAACTTGTGATTCTGTAAAATATACAATGTTAAAGCTTATTTTCATAAAATGTATGGATTAAAAAAGAAAAAATTGAACTTTATAAATTTGAGCTGACTGTCAATAGCCTAAAACGGGCCCGAGTCCAGCGATAATGAATTTTAGTAGCAGTTTCCCTTGCATGTAACTTTTACCTGTGCATGTCGATTTTCATGCACTATGGTGCATGTAATTCTAAAATTTTAATTTGAAGCTTGATCAGGCCAGCAGATTTAGGGGGGGGGGGGGGTGGGTGGGGTGCGGATTTGCCAGAGTGGACCTTTTGCGTACCACAAACCAATTTTTTTTTGGCTCGCTGGTTGAACCAAAAATATTTTCAACAACCCGTCGTCTCCAAATTCTTAAGACGGGGGGGGGGGGGGGGGGGGGGGGGGGGGAGGGTGGGGGGGGGGGGGGGGTGACATGGGCATACATCACAGCGCGTACGGACCTTCAACATCATAACGCGTACCTTCGTCCTGGCCTGGATGTACCGCAGGCTGAGCCAATATAACAATAACAATTTTTAAATACAACATGGATCAGTTGATTTTGGTTGATTTCCTTCACCCCCAAACCCCAGGCTCAATCCCCTGCAGTTGATATTACACACCCCCCACTCAATCACCCACCACTTCCCCCCTCTCCCCTTCAGAATTTTGATGCAACTCTTAACAATTAATTCTGTAACAAAACACTTAAAAAAAAAAATCCTTGCTACGCCACTCTTTGTATTCAGGAGAAATTATTCGGGTTTGTGAGTGCGACCCCACGCAAAAAGATCCTGGACATGCCACTTCAGCGATTGTTTTTTTCCTTGTGTACATTATATTACCAATTAAGGTGCATTTTCGTGAATTTCAGCCACCTGTTTTTATTGCATTGGTCACTAGATATCCTTATAACACCTTATTCTCAAATTTGGAGCTGATCCCGATCTTGCGGTTTTGTGTTTATGAGCAATTGCTTGTTTTTCCCAGGTCAGTACGCTACTGTGCTTGTATTTCTGTCCGGCTACGACAGAAAATGCGAATTTCTTACAGATACCAACCTAATTTGCATTCGGCACAAGTGTATGGCAAGCCTAAAGGCCATAACGTATAATTGCCGAAACGCGTTGCCGAGAAAGTAAGCAACGCGTTGCGCCTTTCGGCAACGCGTTTTTTGGCGGCGTCGGCCAATCAAAATCATGAATTTTCGTGACGTATTATAAAAAAATAGATCAACAATGCATTGCGCCAATACGTTATGACCCTTATGGCCTTCTTAACGCGTTTTGCAAGATCATTACAAAACGCGTTGCAGCTTCACAACACGGTTGTAAACTTCCACAACGTTGTGAAGGCATAAGGGTCTAACGTATTGCCGCAAACACGTGGTGAAGGTTGCAACGCTTTGGTTGAGAAGTATATTTTTGAAATACGTCCACAAAATCATGAATTTTGATTTGGGCCGCAACCGCAACGCGTTGCCGAAATGGTCGGCAACGCATTGTGACTTTCTCACAACGCGTTGCTGTAAATGGTTCGCACCGCTTTGTGACTTTCCTCACAACGCGTTGTGACAATACGTTATGACCCTGAAGGCTTGTGGACAGGGCTCGATTTAGAAAATACATTTACATGCACAACCCTTGATGTTTCCTCAAATGGGCTGAAAAATGCAAAAATTACATCACCGGAAAATTCTGCAAGCCAGAGCAAAATCACATTCCTTTGTGCATGTAAAACCCCTCTAAATCGAGCACTGCTTGTGGACCTTCGCAAACGCGTTGTGAAGGCTTGGGCACACGCGTTGTGAAGGTTTGCAAAAACAACCGTTGCAATATTACAACGCGTTGGTGGGTGTAGTTTTTTTTAAATCCGTCACAGAATTCATGATTTTGATTGGCCGCACCGCAACGCGTTGCGGGCGAAATGTTCGCAGTACTGGCATTTGTGACGTTTCTCAAACGCCCAGTTGCTGAAATGTCGCAACGCGTTGCTGAAATGTCGCAACGTCGTTCCTCTTTCCCAACGCGTTGCGGCACTACGTTATGGCCTTTATGGCTTGCGATAACAGTGGATTACTAGCTAATGGTTCAGGTGATATACAACAAAAAAATCTCAACATTTTTAGGTAAGTCGGGGGGAAGATGCAGTGGATCACGAAATTCCCCTTAATCTAACTTACACGCTAGCATCATGATCATGCTCTTGTTCACTTCAAGTCTTGCCTGGTCAACATGGTCATTACATCTCAGCATTTGCCAATGTGGACTTGAGTCTGGTGTGGTAGTTTATCATATCATCATCATGTCCTCAGCTCCCTCTGATTAGACTTCTATGTCCAATGTCTGGTTTATAATTTCAGAACCAATGACTGACAAAATATGACTGACGCAAGGACCGATAATACAGAAATCACTCACAACCAATTTCGGTTAACCATGGCACTGGAAATGCTATCCGTAAGTCGTCTACTTGTTGGTGTTTGAATCTAAACCGTCGTGCGCGTGTGACTCGTATAATAACTTGGCACTCCAGTCCAGGGCAAGCTAGGCTGGAAACATCATAGGCTATAGCCGTGTCCAGCCTAGAATAGTCAGCCAACATGACGAAGGCGGCTGCCTAATAATGGCTAGGCTCAGCTCAGCATGGCGAAGTCTAATCTTTGAGTTGAGTGATAAAACCCGAAACGCAGATCGAGATTATAAAACAATGACCTGCGGCCGCAGATCTGGGGCTTTCCCGGGAATTCCCCATGACCTTGGGGCCATTACCTTAAAATTTAAAAAACACGTCAAAACCAACCAATATACTTTTTTTAAGTCCTCCACCGTGACCAAAAATCGAACTAGTTTAGAAACGCATATTTTAGGCACTGACGGATCGGTTCGAACTATAAATCCCACAAGGATTCTACGCAATATTAAATGGCCATGATCAGCTTTTTTTTCTCACCTTTTGCCCATTACAAACAAATATGAAAGTGACAAACAAATTGCAGTTGTCTGTTTTGCAACCACCCACGTGCGCCCAGCCATTTCCCAATACTGCGCTTGCGCACTATTACGTATTTACGTTTCATGAATTATTCCATGAGTCAACCACCTCCACGTCTGGAGCATGAATGATGTTCATCCTCGAATAGCATCAGCAGTGTAACGGCCGTGCGTATATCAGAGGACTGACGGATTCAGTCTATTGATGTACCACCAAATTTACGTCCTGTTTGCCAGTGGAAATTTCGTTTGCACATGCGTAGCAATAAAGTCGCGAATATTAACAAATTTCCCTTTGTAATACATATTTTTTTACAATCGTCAATGCTACAGTTTTTATGGGAAATATTTTCTATATCTTATATTTTTTTATTTTTAATTCACTTGAAGCTGAATAAAACTCCATAAATATAGCTATGAGTGATGCAAAATAAAAAAGCACAGTGAAAAAGGGCTCTGAACGTAAAACACATTTCAGGCAAACACATGGGTTTGATGACTTTGATGACCGCAGAGTTAAACAAACCGATTTCCTTCAGTAATATCTAATTCGAAACCAAACTTTTGTCAGTTGGGCCACAGATGACAGTCAAGTAATCGATGTTTCAGCACCTTATCCAATCTGTACGCTCTGCTGATACGACAAATACGTAAACGCTCGCGAACGAATCGGGGTCAAAATTTTGAAGAGTTGGTTGCCTAAACATTAACAAGACACCGACTCAGTTTGTGCGTGTGTTGTTGTAGCATCAGGTAACCGCCGCCAAGGGCGCCGCGGGGGCCGCCTGTACACTTTGTTGTACAACACGACGCAACGGACCAATTCACGATATGAATCTGACTTTAATGATCGAGTTTGCCAGACATTCAACAAACATGCATACCAAATAGAGATTTGAAATTGATGATTTTAATACAAATTAAAGCAGAGCCTAAGGCAATGCATGCATGCTAAAGCAATCACATGTCATGGTGCATGCATGCATAATCACTCAAAACGGATCATCATATGATTGTATATACCAGGGGGGGGGGGGGGGGGGGGGGACTCATCGGCTCAACATTGCAACCTGTCAAAGCTGGTGAAAAACAACTCTGTGGCAGCACAGGTAGTCCGCACTTAAGTGGAAGAAGTCAGGAATTGATTGAAAATTAAAGCCAAGGCCAGCCAAGAACAGTTATGTTCATTGGCATGATTGTGCACAAAAAAATAGCTTTTGGAAAGGAGCATTTAACCGCACACAAGGATTGCTGAAATTTTTAATAAATGGACGATAAAGGATGAGAAATGCACCATTACATTATGAAACATTGACCATATCCCAAAGTGCGGAGGGGGGACTACAGAGAACTGATTTTTAAAAAAAATAATGCTGGGCCCTTGTTTTCCATCGTGGGACCAAATCTGGTAGCAGTGGCGTATCGGGAGGTACCGCTGAGGGGGACCAACCCCAGGTCTTGGGAAATTTTCCCTCTCAGGGGGGGCAAAAAAAGGCCAATTTTTTTCCCGATAAGAGGACTAAAAACGGCTGATTTTAGCAGGATTTTTGCCATTTTTTCCCGGCCAAAGTCATTTCAGGGGGGAAAACCTGCCCCCCTGACCCCCCCCCCAGCGGTTACCCTTGCTGTTTAGTCTCTGTTCTAATTGGCTAAAAAAATGAAAGAAAAGTATGTTTTGACAAGGGTTGAGTAATAATTTTCTTGGCTATGGCGTACGCGCGCATGCTTGTTGGTGAACTGGGTATACCGGCAATACCGTGGCGCGCCGTTTTGGCGGGGAGGGGGGGAAGCGGGCATACCCGCATACCTAGGATAATACTAACCGTATAATTGGCCAAGAAATTTTTACTCCAACTAGTAGAAATGTAAACTTTTCATCTTGGTTTTAATATAGTGACCCCAACTACCCCATCTGATCATAATTTATTTGATTATATGAAAGAGTAGGCCTTTCTTTTCAGATACAAAAACTTTTTACTAACTACGATAAAATCTGGTGTTTAGGGATGATGTTATATTGGGCCCATTAGGGTTAATTAATAAATTTCAAATGATTATGGATTAAAAAGTTGGGTAGTGTGTTGGTTGGTTTAGACCGCAATGCAATATTTTGTCATGGACGCGACAAATGCAACCCCTGAACTGATCAGCCTCAAAACTCTGGTCATTGTGTTAAAGAAAGTTAATATTTTAATTGAATGTTTGAAAACAATGATTTCAAAAAAAAAAAGCTGATTTCAGGACATGGAAGTTAAGGCATAACAAGTATCTGTTTGGGGCGGCGGGGGTGGGGGTAAGGAATGATTATTCTGATGGATCCCATTTTGTTAAAGGATAGTATTTATATTTTTTGATGTATTTTTGACAGACAGTTTCCTATATTGTTTTTTCTACATGTAGGGAACCATTGTGCCATTGCTGTTCTGCTTCCTGGTGAATGCAGAGTAGATATGCCCCAGGATGTGCATCCATTGTGGACATTGGGCTGCTACCCAATTGCCAGAAATTTCTTCAAAGTGAGGGTGCTCTTCAATGTGTTGAGCTTCTTCGACTCCCCATGTTCTGCTTACCAATAAATAAACATGCAAGGCAGCCCTAGGCATGTACTTGACATCCACCTCATCAGATCAACCAAAACATTTTGACAGGTTACTCTAACGAGATGAGCAATATTCCACTTTGTTGAATTACAATTACATCAGGAAATTCATACCAGAGAAAAAGCAGTGTTCAAAAGACAAATGAAAGTCCGTGCACCTGTGCATGTAATTCTAACAGTTACATGCACAAAATTTATTTGTTACTTGCACAGTGCAAAGTTCCTGGTACAGGAAAAATAACAATTGAAATCATCAGTACGGACATTTTTTAAACCACTTAGTGTAAGGGTGAGTGTTGACATTCATATTTAAAAATGTTTTACAACTCATTTCATGACAAACATTTACATTGAACATTGCAGGTTAAATAGTGAAGCTTGCATTGCAACGCCAAAATGTTGCATGCATATTGTGCATGTGTGCAGGGTAGTATTTCGAACACTGCAGAAAAGTGCCACAATATCACAATCCGAAGCATTTGTGCCTCTATTTAAACAACGTGTATCATGTGCTATGCCTTTTCTGTTATTTTTGTGTATGAAATGAGCAAGTAGAATTCAGTATTATGTGAGACCATTGGGACCCAGTAAAATTTACCACTTTAAAGCAATCACATTTCTGCAGGGGGGGGAAAAAACTGGGGGGGGGGGGGGGGCAAAAGAAAAGATTGGGGGAAATCACCTCATACTCATTGTTGCTACATAACAAACCCGGGGGGGGGGGGCCTCCGTGGAAAAAGGGTAGGTACATTATGTGCCACAGATATGGTCAATCAAATTATAATATAATCAGTTTTTTTTAGCGCTTATTCACTGTAAACAGTCTCCAAGCGGGGTTGCCTATTTTATTACGCCGCCATTAGGCAATCGTCACAATCATTTCGCTCATCTAGGTGCCTTGCTGGCCAAGCGCACATCCATCAGCACTGAGATTGTAATATCCACCCATCACATGAAACCTCCCAGATTTCGCTTGGGTCGGAGAGGCCAACAATTGAGATTAAGTATCTTGCCAAGGGACACAAACACGTGGCCACGGTGGGGCTGAACTCACCGCCCATAATGATTCACGGCATGCACGTTTCCACTGGAAACACGCGCTTTCGCGCTTACTAAAACAATGGGCGTTTTTTCACACCAGGCTACTATAAGATGGTCACTTTTTGAGGTCATTTGCTACTCCTAAAAGGGGTGCACATTTTAAATTTGTGGTCGCCATTTTACATGTAAAAAATCGGGTTTCGATTTTCCGATTTGTCGCTCAAAATGTCACAACAAAATGGGGGATTAGAGATTTGCGAACGACGTTATTATGAAATGGGCCGATTGTTTTGCTAGATTACTTGGAAAAAGGTGCAAAATTCAAAGCCACTAGATAAATGGGTCGAAATTTTGAACCAACTCTATAAATGGGTCTATTTTATACCAATTTGGTCACTATAAACATGGGTCGATTTTTTTACCCGGTTGGACGCACACCCGTACCCAATTTCTGGGTCAAGTACCCCCCCCAAGCCTTTTTGGAATATGATTACAACAGTCTGCCATGGGTATACTCAGAGTAGGGGGGTTTTTCTCATAAGATGAACAAACTCACCCCCTTTTTTCTGACACTCTTTGATTGGGAAGTGGTGTCAGATGGGTCACCTACGAGGGAGTTCCATAACATAACCCATTATGACCAACTTTTTTTATGATACACTTTGAATTCAGGAACATTAACGGAAATCAACCGATTATGATTGATTCCATGAGAGTTTCCGATTAATGAGTGTCAGAAAAAACGTGTGTGAAATGGAATCAGGTTACGGAAACACCCTACTTAGGTTATTGAAAACTCCCGTCACCGTAATGGAAGCACCCCATGGATTTCGTCCATGTGAGGTCAAATTAATGTTGTCGTATCAGTTATCTTTATTTACCACTGTTTTGCTGCCAATGGACCTAGAGGGTGGACCCATATTAATCATCGTTGAGCCATTTGTCTTCTTTGTTATATGAGGAAGCGAATGTACGGTGTTTGAGACCCCCTTTTCAGCTCATGTCACCCAAAGACTCCATTTTTAAATTTCACCCAAAGGACCCCATATTTTGTAAAAATTTTACCAATGTCACCCAAAGACCCCTATGTGGAGAAGGAAAATTTTGAAAATACTTAAAAGTGCTTGTTTTCCGATTTATGTGTTTGTGTTCTCAACTTGATGATTGAGAGCCTGGCACTTTGCACATACACCCCATCGAGTACGTGGGAAACACAAACTTGCGGTTTGATGGAGATGCAATAATGCATGGTGCAACCGCCCTATTCAATACTGTGCTAACGATGATGGTTAACCACTAAAACGGCGTTTTGTGTTAATCTTGGGAATGAAATGGATTTGAGGGCTCAAATTTCAGGACGAGAATGAGAAAAATACGCCCTCTGGTCATTTGATATCAAAATCGATAACACTTACAGTAAATCAAGGGGGTCCCACACACGACGATCGGAAACAAGGCACCTTAACCACAAAAAACTTCATTTTTTTAAAAAAATTAAAAAAATTAAAAAAATTAAAAAAATTAAAAAAATTTTTTGAAAATGTGCAATTTGTAACTCTGAAAGCCCATTATTTTGGGGCAATTTGGCGTCTGATCCCAAAGACCCCTATTTTTCCAGTCCCTGTCACCGAATGCCCCAGGGTTTGGAGTAGCGAGCCTTGCACCCATTATCCATTTCATAGGTGAGGGCCCCACCTTCCCCGGCGGTTGTTCGAAGTCTTTCAAACAGTGATTGTTATGGAGACAAGCATAATGAAACTGCAAACAAAGTGGGATTTGTTAAAACATGAGGGTTCCATCCCCACTGAATTTCCAGACAGAAATGAGCACCAGCACATATATAAGAATTAAGCTAAAATGTGCTCTAACTGTTTTTTAATAATTGGAGTTTGTACACATGTATGTTAATAGGAGATTATTTGTCAAAATGAATCTTCCCTGCACAAAAATGATGGTTGAATTGCAACAAGTTCAATAATCTGGAATTAAAGTTAATTAATTAAAAAAATCAGTAATTTTGTAGTCTTGTCTGGGGATTGTATCTTAGTATTGATTTAGCAAATTAGGGTACATCAGGGATAGAGTGGACGTTGTTTTTTCAAATTATTGAAAAAAGGCAACCCTGTTTTAATTATTATGTAGTTGGTTTCCTTCGAGTCAGTGACTTCAGTGGTTAATGCAATTAGTAGTCGCAGCATTAAATCTAAAGCATTTGATCAAACGATAGAGTACGCCCACGTGCCTGTATAAAGGCGGCCGTTCCCGTGAAAATACACACACAACACATTGTCAAGAACGCTGTGACGTCACTGACCCGAGGGAGGTAAATGGAGTAGAGCTTATCCTTTTTTTCAGTGGCGTAGCTAGTTTTCATATTGGGGGGGACCCAGTGTCGCATCTCAACCAACCAGAAAATGGGTAGGGTACAGGGGCCCGCCTTAGGGCCCCTGTTGGGGTCAAGGTGGGCGAAGCCCCGTGGCGGTCGAGGGGCGAAGCCCACCTGAAAATGGTGGTCTTTATATGCCTTTAAATGTGTTCTGAGGTGGAATTTTTGTACGTTTGTTAAAATTTCTTGTCGCACGCTGTCCATCGAACTTTAAACCTATACTTTGCGGACAATCCGCGCCTTCAGTGCATTGACCGATTTTTCAAGTGACGACGGGCTCATCGTAACCGACGAAACCAATTATTGGGGGGCCGGCCCCTGCCCCCCCTCTGCCTACGCCACTGCTTTTTTAATGATTATTTATGGACTTTAACTCTATGACAAGAGACGTTTGACCCAACTTGGCACTGTACGCAGCTAAGTGATGCTCTATAGTGTTTTGTAAAAGCTTATTATGGCGACTACGAAGTTTTTTGAAAAACCAATGCACCTGGTGAGTAAAAAAAAATCCCCATTGGCACTGGTGAGTAAAATATTGCCCCACTCGTGAGTACAAAAATTGTCCCAATGATGAGTTAAAAAAAGGCACCACCCCCCTATGGTGAATAAATTAAAAAAAATTGCTCCACTGGTGAGGAAAGAAAATTGCCCCATGTGAGTTTAAAAAAATGGCCCCACTCTGGAACGATGAGTAAAAAAAATGCCCCAGCGTCAAGGGTATGAGTAAAAGGCCCCACTCTGATGAGTAAAAAAAATGCCCCACTGCGAGTTAAGTTAAAATAAAAAAATGCCCCCCAATGCGTGAGTATAACCAAAATGCACCACTGGTAAACAATGTATGGTAGGTTAGGCTTGGGCTAAGCTATACTATCAATGTGTGTCATCTCAAGTTGAAGGTGACAGCGCATACTGCATCCCACAGGCATCTCGATCATGCCGCCTTATTCGCGTGCGCATCATGCTATGATTCCAAGGATTAAACGCGCGCGATTCGTGGCTGTACAACATAAAAGGCGCAAAGTGTGTGACGTCACCTTCAACTTAAGATCACACAAATTAAGCTAGGGACTCGCTGGGGACTGGAGGCTATACATTGGCTATGCCAGGCACACACACACACCCAACAAATCGACATAGCATTTGCATATACTGACAAGATTTATACCCACACAGGCGGGCATTGTCGTTTAGAGCGACGTCGAAACGACATGGCACGTCGAAAACAGGTCGACGGTTTTTATAAATTACGTCGAAAATGCAAATTGAAATCGAAGTTTTAAGAACGACGTCAAATCGAATTTGCATTTTCAAATAAAATATGTGTCAAATTTCTATAAACTCTCGACGTCTTTTCGACGTTCCAGCGTCGATTGCCCCCTGGGTACTCAGGCCTAACTAGGCTTAAGTCATATGGCATTCCAGTCCCACAATATGCTTTTATTACAGGAATATATTAAAGGCTAGACTAGCCACATATAGGACAGGTATAGGCTATTAAGATCCTTCCATAGACACCCAAACTCTCATCAACACTGATGAGTTAAACAAAAAAAATGCTCACTGTTGAGTAAATTAAAAAGAAATTGCCCACTGGTGATTAAAAAGAAAATGCCCCATGGTAAAAACAATGCTATTTGGTAGGCTAGGATTGGGCAGGGCTAGACTAGGCAGGGCTATGATGGGACTGGGAGCAGGCTTAGGGCATTCATGGTACACACACACAAACACATTTCTTCTGGCAGTATTTCCCCATAGCATTTCATTACTGATTTATACCCTACCCAGGCCTAACTAAGCCTGTACATCCAATGGGCATCCAGTCCCCACAATATGCTTTAAAGCCAGAACTGGCACATTTCACAAAATTGAAATTTCTTTAAAATTTGCTCTCTAAAATGGTAGTCTAGGCCATTGGAAGGAACAGAGATATTATTTTGCAATAAAAATAACATACCCCCAAAAAAGATAGGGACATTTGATATCAGATTGATATTGAGGAAAAGCTATCAGGGTAATTTGTTAGGCCAAACTTTATGTGGATATTTACATGAATATTTGAATCGTAATCACGGAGGGCTGAGCGTACGTGTTAGTTGTGTTATTAAACACCCTTTTTTTCGTCGGCTGCTGAATTTAACGTCGACGGCGACGTTTTTAAATTTTTAAAATCGTTCTGTAATAACCCATAAGGAAGCCTGATTTGGTCTTAATCATTTCGGGTGAGAGATTTTGTATATAAAAGGGCCTTACAACCATGCAAAAAAATATCGATTTTGATACAATATTGAGGGTTCTGCACTATTGTTCAAATGCCCTATGCCAGTGTCTCTTTAACAGAAGATAGCATGACTAGCCTAAGTCTAGGTGGGACCATGAGGACAGGTAAAGGGGGCTAACTATCCTTCCATCCCCCGACACCCTGATCGCACCTTACTCAAGAGTGGCGAGTGTCCGTTTATCCGACGAGTACTCAATTTCCCGCCAACTTACGGTACCACCCAACGGCCAAGCCCTTACTTGATGCTGATCAGACACATATTCAAAATTCTAATGCCGTTTTTACTGCCAGCTTCAAGCGCAGATCGGTAGAACAAAAAATTGAGCGAGTTGGGTTTGATGCTGCCATCATACGAGAAGGGTTACACTAAACAGGAAAACTTGCACTGAGTTCTTCATTTGCTCGGTTTTAAAAAAAAAATAGACTTTAAAAGTGGCCATATGCATTCATGACCATTTTATAAATTTCACACGGGAAAGCATACAAGATTTGGTCTTTATTCGGAGCAAGCAGTTACGATACCAATTGTTTCATTAGATTCCTATGATCAATTATTAATCAATATACGTGTGTGCAGCTGTTTAAATTCATTAGGGGGAAAATTATCTTCTGATTGAGGTTATTTATTTATTATGATATTAGCTTGCGGCGCGTATGGCGATTTACTCCGAGCGTCATGTACAACAAAACAGCTATGTGCGCGGTTGTGTCATTGCCATTAATCCCGATTTCTGCACCAATGACCATCCAAAAACATCCCGCCGGAAAAGTGAATTGCGAGATAACAAAACCTTCCGGCGAGTGAGGTTTAATACGATATTAACACAGAGAAGGGATATACAGATTACAGGAAAAACTTGGTTGGATCACTTTATTTGCTCTATTTTGTCTTTCCCCAAAAACATTAAACGTTACACTGTTCAGTGACTTACGTCTTTAAAACATTTGTTACAAGCCGGTCATGATTGACACTTTGGACAACGCCCAAGAACTGGAATCAAGTTATTTCGATTTCCATAGTTCGATCATAGTTCGGTTATTAATCAAAATTCGTTTTGCTTCATACCTCTCAAAGCATTACTGGCGATTGCGGTGAGTATGAACATTCAGAGATATACTCAAATGGGATATTAATTTTATATTTGTTAGCCAATTGTGTTTGCTTTGGTTGAGGGTTTTGTAACCAAACGCACTGCACTGACAAGGGCCGCGAAATAACATGTCCAAAAGCCGCGCCGCGCAGACAAAAATTTCCTCATTGCCAACAATCCAAACCAGACGTGCATGTACGCATTTGAAAAAGTGTTTCTAGAAAAAAATTTCTTCAACCCGATTTTTAAATTTGAAAAATTTTTGAAAATTTAGGTTTTTCAAGATTTCTCAAAATTTTGAAATTCAAAATGTTCCTTTGTGGTTGTCATAGTGCACTATAATTTATTTATCCCAAAATATTATCCGCATTTTTTTTTTTTTTTGTGAAATAAAAGTGTTTCTGAGTAAAAAAAAATTTTGAAACCCGATTTTTAAATTTGAATTTTTTTTGGAACACATTTAGGTTTTTCAAGATTTCTCAAAATTTGAAATTCAAAATTTTGTTGTGGTTGTCATGCATGGATTTGTACCACCAAAATACGCATTTTTGAAAAAGTGTTTCTAGAAAAAAATTTCTCACCCGATTTTTAAATTTGAATTTTTTTTTGAAAATTTAGGTTTTTTTCAATATTTCTCAAAAGTTTTCTAGGTTGTCATCAAAGATAACCCGGACAGGTGCTAATTTGTGTGAAAAATTTTACAATGGCTGAATGGCTCTATTTGGAGCAGCAAGCAATCGGCGATTTACGGTGCAACTGATACTACAAAACAAGAGGTTTAGGAAAAAGGTGCATTTGAGGACTTTTTTGATATTCTGTTCATAGAAAAACAGAAAATAGAAAAAATTTTCCGTTTTGAAAGGTTGCAGAAAAAAATCTCAACAGATTTTGTTTTTAAAATTGAAATTTTTTGAAAATAGGTTTTCAAGATTCTCAACATTTTGAATTCAAATAAGTTTTTGCGGTTGTCATATGGATTACGCATTTTTGAAAAAGTGTTTCTAGAAAAAAAAAAATTATCAACCCGGATTTTTAAATTTGAAAAATTTTTGATAAATTTAGTTTTTTCAAGATTTCTCAAAATGTGAAATTCAAAAATTTTTTATGGTTTTTTTTTTTGTCATATGATTTGTGTGTACCGCCAAAATTATGCATTTTGAAAAAGTGTTTTTAGAAAAAAAAATTTTCTCAACCCGATTTTTTAAAATTGAAATTTTTGAAAATTTAGGTTTTTCAAAATTTCTCAACATTTTGACATCAAAAGTTTTCCTCTCAACGCTGAATGGCTTCTATGACAATCGGCGATCAGGAGTTTTCAGAAAAAGGCAATTTTGAGAATTTTGTGATATTCTCTCTCATAGGAAAAACAGCAAAAAATAGCAAAAATTTTTCCTATTTGAAAAGTGTTTCTAGAAAAAAAATTTCTCAACCGATTTTTAAAATTGAAATTTTTTTTTGAAAAATTTAGGTTTTTCAAGATTTCTCAAAAAATTTTGGTTTTGAATTCAAAAATTTTTTGCGGTTTTTGTCATATGGATGTACCACCAAAATTACCGCATTTTTGAAAAAGTGTTTCTCGAAAAAAAATTCTCAACCCGGATTTTGAATTTGAATTTTTTTTGAAAAATTTAGGTTTTCAAGATTTCTCAAAACAAAAATTTTGAAATTCAAAATTGTTGTGGTTGTCAGATTTGATGTACACCAAAATTACGCCATTTTTTTTTTGGAAAAAGTGTTTCTAGAAAAAATCAATGTACATACAAATTTCCCAATTTTTAAATTTGAATTTTTTTGAAAAATTTAAGTTTTTAGATTTATCAAAAATTTTGAACATTCCAAATTTTTGGTGGTTTGTCCTATTGATTGTACCACCAAAATTACGCATTTTTGAAGTGTTTCTAGAAAAAAAATTTCTCAACCCGATTTTTAATTTGATTTTTTTGAAAAATTTAGGTTTTTCAAGATTTCTCAAATTGTGAAATTCAAAAATTTTTTATGGTTTTCTATGATTGTACCGCCAAAATTACGCTTTTAGAAAAAAGTGTTCAGGAAAAAAATTGCTCAACCCCCGATTTTTTAAATTGAAATTTTTTTGGCAAATTTAAGTTTTTCAAATCTTCAAAAATTTGAAATTCAGAAATTTTTTTTGGTTTGTCATCAAAGATGACCGGCAGGTCTTAATTTGTTGTGAAATTTTCAAGTTAAAATTCCTACAGGAAATTGGTTTGTCGTGTAAATTGGACCGTTTCCTCTAAACGCTGAATGGCTCTATTTGGACATCGGCTGTACTGATGACGGGCAACTGGGACTACTACAAAACATGAGGTTTAGGAAAAAGGTGCATTTCAGAATTTTTTTGATATCTCTTCATGAAAAAACAGAAAATAGCAAAAATTTTTCCTTTTTGAAGTGTTCTAGAAAAACAATTCCAACAAGATTTTTAAAATTGAATTTTTTTGAAAAATTTAGGTTTTTCAAGATTTCTCAAAATTTTGAAATTCAAAAATTTTTTCGGTTTGGCATATGGATGTACCCAAGTGGG